>CAUYQV010136685.1:0-27303 GCA_963574575.1 Galagoides demidoff | reverse complement strand
TCTGAAATGTGGTCTTTGGAAACAGGGGAGTGTATCATGAAACCACATCCCCAAGTATGAAATTTCCTGGGCTGTTCTGGAGAGGTCACGCATTCAGAATTGTTTCTTCAGGATGCCGAGACTACAGTAAGGGTGACAACGCTGGCGTGTGGCAAGGGTTCTCAGATGAATCATTCTGCTCTATAATCCTTTGGTGTAAGAAGAAAACTCTAATTTCGAACAAATAAAACTACAAAGTGATTTAACTTCTGATGCTCAGACCATAGCTAAGACCATCACCCAGAAACCAGTAGTGTGCTCTACTCATACTCCGAATTAAATCACTTGTAGTCAGGATTCAACTACTCAACACAAATTCAACAGTTTTGCAAACACTATATTTCTGTTTCAGACAAAAATATAGGTAACTTACTTAAGGAAAGGAATGAGAAGAACAAGTATATTTCATTTCTCCTATTCAGTGTTATTGGTGCAAAATGTTAGATACAGTTCTAAAGTATGTGTTGTAGTTGCGCTTATATATCTGATTTTCTACCCCATAAATTAGAGGTCAGGTTGGTGTACATGGGAATAATCCTTTTGTTAAATCTAGATATGAGATATGAAATTTGTCTCCCCTACTTTCCGGGAATCACAGCTATGTACAATCATATCATTTTTAGAGTGCTTAATCATGTCAAGTATTGTGCTATTTTCCATTAGTTACCTTATTAATTCTAACTTGTTACCTGTTAATTCTTATGGGAATTTGCTAAAATCAGTATTGCCATCTGCATTTTGTTTATGAGGAAACTTAGATGTAAAAAAAAAGTACAGGCACTCCCCACATTACAAATATCTGACTGATGTACGACTCACATTCACGAACAGAGGCTATGATAGGTAATAAGTAAATATACTTGTTCCAGCATACATGCAAATTCAACATAGGAACAAACAAACCTTCAGAACCTATCTCGTTCATAACCCAAGAACTGCCTGTAACTTAAAATGACAAGGACATACTACAACATCCTTTAAAATGGCTGAGATCCAAAATGCTGCCAACACCAAGGGCTGGTGAGGCTGTGCAAGAGTAACAACTCTCGTTCACTGCCAAGAAGGGGGGAGTGCCAAATGACACAGCTACTTTGGAAGACAGTTTGGCTGTTTCTTATAAAACTAAATGTGGATGTACTGTACAATCCAACAATCTTACTCCTTGGAATTTACCTAAAGGACAAATGATGGCCGTGCAAAAACCTGCACACAAAATTTTATGGCTGCTTTGTTCCGAATTGCTGAAACCTGGAAGCAACCAAGATGTCCTTTGGGAGGTAAATAGATAAATAAACTACAGTATATCCAGACAATGAAGGAGTACTTGGTGTTAAGAAGAAATGAGCTATCAAGCCATCACAAGACATGGAGGAAATTTAAATGCATGTCAGTAAGAGAAAGAAGCCAATCTGAGAAGGCCACACACTGCATGATGCCAACCACATGACAAAACAATGGGGACTCTAAAAAGATCAGTGGCTGCCATGAGATAAGGAGAGGAAGACGTAAATACGTACAGGACAGAGGATTTTTAGAGGAGTGAAAATACTCTGTATAATACTATCATGGTGGATATGTGTCATTATACATTTTTCCAAACCCATGGAATATACAACACTAAGGGTGAACCCTAATGTAAACTATGGACGATGGGGGCAACAATGATGTGGGTCATCGATTGTGAGCAATGTACCACAACAATGGGGGATGCTGATAATGAGGGAGACTATTCCAGGAAATCTCTGAGCCTTCCTCTCAATTTTGCTGTCAACCTAAAAATACTCTAAAAAAAAAAAAGTCAAAAATTAAAAATTAAAAAACAATAAATATAAGTAACTCATTCAAGCTCTAATGGTAAGTGATGAATTTGTAAGTGGCAGCCTCACTTTTGTTCTGACTTCAAAGTCATCTTAATCGAAACATCTTCTTTAATTCAAAAAATGACTTGGATCCCTACCATTCTTCAGGAGTGTTCAATGACACCATCACAGTAGAAGCTCTATAAGTTGACCACCCAAAGCAGTGTAACAAACTGTCAATATAACAGAGGTGGTCAACAGCAGGAACAAGGCCCACTGTACTGAGACATACATATGGTGCATGTCCACTCTGTAAAAGTGAGGTCAACTTAAGGAGGTGGTCAACGTAGGGAGGTGTTCAACTATGGAGGTTCTACTGTACTTTAAAATCAAATTATTATAAACTCATAGATTTTACCATATTTAATGTATTTTAATCTACTGTGTGTATTTTTCTTATTAATTCACAAGTTTTTTTCTATCTTTGGCCAGTGGCACCATCTTCAAATTGACTCCCATGGCTCTTTTTGGAATTTCCAAATAGTTTTTTAAATCTTCCTTGTGTTTCGGTAAGAGAAGAGGATGCTCCAGGATAATTTTTTTAAATAATATTTAACCTCAACTCTGGAATCAGCTATTTTTTGCATTGAGCCTCAATTCCTTTTAGGGGGAATGTTTATAGAACACAATCTAAGTACTATTCTTGCTCTTGAAAATTGAGTTTTATGTCATTTCTATGGACTTCTGAGTGGACTGAGCTAGAAAACAACTTTTTAAATTTAAACTCTGGAAAATGTTTCATGACTTCACACTGATAACTTCCACTTCAAACTTATACTATTGAGTTTTCATTTATTTTACTTTACTATGCCTTTTTTGTATCTTCTTTACCTCATACTACAAATTCCAGTTTCCAATAATGTCCACAAGCTTACTAACTTCAGCTTAAAATATGTATAAAACTCTCTCACAATAACATGACATAATTGCTAAAATTATAACTTTTAAATAGTTTAATATGTTTCTTCAGTGTTTTTTGTCATTAGGATCTTTTGCTGGGGGTGTATAGTAGAATATCTGTGCTTGAGTCACTGAAATAATTCGCTTCCATGTGCTTGTACTGCCAACTTAATATGAACACATGGTTTCCTCTGTTTTATTAAGCTTTTCATTTATAGGCATTGGTTTTAAACTCAAATTGTCTGTTACAATTATGTAAAACATTAAATGTTAGCAAAGCCGAACCTTACACACAGGCATACCCAAATGAGCCTAATGTCTATTTCTGTAACATTTACCCTACTCCATCTCTTCTCTGGAAGCAATGATCTGCTATCGTTTTGTTTTGCTTTCATTTTTAGTTCATTTTTTCATTTTTTAAAATATAAGCCATTACATTATGATGTATCAAGAATTACTGTAAATTGCACTATTTGAAGTTCCTCTCATCAAAAGGTGAAATCTGTACCTTTACCCCTTGAAACTAAGCTGGCATTTTAGATTACTGGATCAAGAGACTGTAGCAAAAGTAATATTGTGGCATTGCTACATCTTTCCTTCAGAAGGCCTTGCAGCCTTTGTTTTCTTTGGAACCCAAGTCAACTATGAAAAACCATGTAGGGAGAGACCCAGTTATCCCAGCTTCTCCAGACATCTCAGCTGAGACCCATTCATATGAGGGTAGCCAGGCTGCTAGTTGTCAATAGCCATATGATTCTATCTAGACAAAAATAGGAGAAAAATAACCCAAGTCAATGCACAAAAAAATAAAAATTAATGTTGTTCTGAGATGCTAAATTTGGAGGTATTTATTTTTATCAAGAAGTATGTAACATTCAATATATTATACTCATTTAACTCTATCGTGTTGTTTTTTCTTAATTTTCACTATTTCCTGAATATCATTTCATAGGTCTATATAGAAAAACCCATCTTTCCTTTATAAAGATGAACAATTCTTCATTATGGATATATCAGGCTAGACAACCAGACCTCTCCTGATGGCATGTGATGTTTCCATTATTTCACCATTGTATTAACTGCAGTGAAAAGGCTTGTGCATAGGTCTTTACATTTTTTAACAATATTTTTGATAAAAAAATAAAATAAAACTTATAGAAATAAGATATAAACCAATTAAAATTAAATATCACTGTGAGTTTAAAAACAGGTAAACTTTTCTGAGGACAGAACTGGTGAAGGAAGATGTGAATCTGTAAAATCATCCCTAATGCAGCAAAGAGACAACAAAATAGAAAATAAGACAGAATAAACAACATATAGAATAGATTGAAAGTTACATGTATGATCAAAGTCAAAGAAGACGATTAGAATCTGGGGAAAAGCAGTATTTGAAGAGTTAATGGAGAAGAATACTTAAACCCAATAAAATATCAATCATCAGAGTCAGTACACAAATACCATACAGTAAATTAAAAAATGTCCTCCGCACATATGTTATAGTACAACTATAGACACCAAAAACAAAGAACCAAATGGAGGCGGAAAGAAAAGAAAGATTACCTACGAAAAAACCACATTTATCCTGACAGCTGCTTTCCTGATAGCAAAAGTAGAAACCAGAAGCACAATGAATAATATTTTCAGAGAATTGACAAAAATAACTGTCAAACTAAAATTTTATACCTAGCAAAAACCTTCTAAAGAGAACACAAAGTAAAACTATTTTCAAGAAAAAAAAGAAATCCTGAAAAATTTCACCACCAACAGACTTTCATGGAAAATGAAATTCTAAAAGATGTACATTAGGAAGAAAGAAAATATCAGAATATAGTCTAAGGATATAGGATAATAAAGGATTAATGATAAGCAAAAAGTAATTGTAGACATATAAATAAATATGTCAACACAGGTGTACACAAATTATGACATATTATTGGTAGCATTATCAAAATAAAAGCATTTTAAAATACCAAATAAAAATATAATAATATTTGCAAATTCCTTATTTGAGTTAAAGACTTTTAAGCTATGTATTTTGATAGAAAGAAAGGGTATTGATTGATTTTAGAATTAAGTGTGCATACTACAATTCAAGAGTAATAACAATTAACAATATAAAAATGGAGTGTATAACTTTTAAATAAGTAGAAAATGGGAAATAAAGCAATTACTTAATGTCAAATTAAACAGGAAAGAGGAAAAATGAAACAAAAAAAAGTATTCCATATATAGAATCCAAAGAAGTTTGTATAGACAAGATAAAATTAAGAATGTAAATGATTTAAATGGATTAAATCTGTTAATTAAAGGGCAAACAATATTTTCAAAAATATCAGTTCTTTGTGTCTATTTGTCTTAAATAAGAGACACACATATGTCATCAAAATAGAAGAAGTTGGAAATGAAAGGATAAGAAATTATATGAGACAAATACTAACCAATATGAATCTACTGTGGTTTTCAGGCTAATGAAAGTAAAGACAAACTGTATTAATAAAGGATTTCATAAAAAGATATATTAGCTTGAAATCTATTTGCACCAAATAATATTGCTTCAAAATCCAAAAACTAAAAGTCAAAATCCTTACAGGGGGATGATGGCCAGTTCACCATCATGAACAATGAATCTCAGTGTAGTAGATCAATCAAATAAAAACAAGATCAGCTAAGAAAAGTGTTGAAACACAAAATTAACAAATTTGGTCAACACACTTGTACAGAACAATATACCCAGCATTATAGAATACATTCTTCTTCTGTATAAATGGATGCTTATGAAAATTGCTTATATAGCAAACCACAAGATAAACGACATATACACAACAGAATTAAAAATAAAAAAGAAGACTATTCTTATAGTCTACTATAGCATAATACAATCTAGGGGAAAACTCCTAGATTTCCTAAATAAATTTTTTAAAAACACTTCAAGGAATAAATCATAATGAAAACTTAAAAATGCTTAAAAGTTAATACCAATAAAAATATTGCATTTTAAAAATTCATTGATATAATTAAAATTGTCTTTATTAAAATTAGTCTTCAAGTTTATATTTGAACATTTTTAGATATTAAAAATAATGAGCTATTTGTCCACTTTAAAAAGTTAAAATCACGGAATAAACCCCAAACACACTGGAATGAAGGGATATTTTTTAAAAAGATAAAGAATTAGTAAAATAGACAAAAATATAAAAGTACAATAGAGTCTCAATAAAGCCAAAAGTTTGTTCTTTGAAACAACTATTAAAATTTATAAGCAATCTCTAACAAGATGAAATGATGGAAAAAGAAATAAAAGTCACAAATAAGCAATATTACATTAACTAGAAACACACACAAAGCAGAAATTTAAAATGTATGTGTAAGCAAACATAATTTATATTAAAAAACTATGAGGGAGTTGCTTTTACCAAAAAACTTCAAATGTTAAACAAAATGGACAATTCCTAGAAAACTATAATTTCCCAAACTGAAGAGAAACTAGCTGCAATTCAAAATGCTTCACAAACGTCAGGAATTAACATTTCCACAAATAAAAGACCAGCTCCAGAGAATCTCGTCGAACTATGAAAAAACTATTATGATTTGATATAAATCTTTCCATAAGGTAAAAGTAGAGGAGAAGCTCCCAAAGAAATAAAATTTCTTTCTTTAAGCAAATAGAAAATTGATCCCAAAACTAAATAAGAACATTACAACACAGAAGCCAGGATTTTGACTTAGTTAATGACTATAGTTAATGACACTGTACAGACTGAAGTATGCCGAGAGAACAGTGTTCTTGCTACAAAGAGTGTAACTATGCCAGGGGACAATTCTCTTGACTGCTTTGATTGACTGTAGTAATAGTATAATTTTGCTATACATATATATAGTCTACAAACATCATGCTGTCTTCCTTAAATATATACATACGTAAATTAAAGATGAAAAGTAAGACGATCATTGAAAAGATGCAGAAAGAGTATTCAATACATTCTCACACCTTCTCATGGGTAAAAGAGACAAACTTCTTGGTAAACTAGGAATAAAAATAAATTTCTCTTTCCCAAGTGATCCACCAAAGCTTTACACAAATCATCAAACTCTTCTAAATCAAAAAGGGATAAGGTTTCCGGCTGTCACAGCTGCTTTCCAACAGTTTACCTGAGGTCACAGCCAGAAGGGTTACGATTGAAAGGAAGTGTTTTGATAGAGGGAGGGTAAAAGGCGGGACCACACCTATGAAGCATATTGCAAGGGTACAAGTCAAATATGTCAAGTGTAGAATATAAATGCCTTAACATAATAATCAAGTGAATGAGGCAAAAGCTATGTTGAGTGGTTTGATGTAGAGTGTATGAAAAAAACAACACATTGTACCCCACATATGCATAAATGTATTTATGAGCTATGTGTATATGACTAAATAAAATAAAAAATAAAAGGAAATGGTGCAAAAGCAACTGATGGTCTCAGATGGCTACTGAGAAAGCAAAACGGTTCAGTATCCAAATTATTAGGATTAATAACAGAGTTTAACATGGTTACAAAGTAAAAATTCAAAGTACAACTAGTGATTGTATTTCCAAGATGGTTGTCCTAGTTCCTCAGTGCTGCTATATCAAAATACCTTATACTGGGTAATGTGTAAATAGCAGAAAGTTACTGATTATAGATTTGGAGGCTGGGAAGTCCAAGGCCAAGCTGCCAGTGGATTCACTGTCTGGTGAGGACTTGCTCTCTGCTTTCAAGACGGCCCCTTCTGACTGTAGAAGAGCAGAGGAGGGACGCTGCTTTCTGAAGTCTCTCTCATAACAGCAAGAATCCAGTTCACAGGGCGGCAGCCCTCACAGAGGTCCCCACCTTTTCATACCATCACCTTGGTGATTAGGCTTCAACATTATGAATTTTGGAGGGATACAAACATTCAAACCACAACAGCATCAGAGGTGACATTGTAAATCACTGTACGAGATGAGAGATAATTCCAGAAATGATGCTGACACAATGGGTTATCAACAATGAGGAAAAAAATTGATAAATCTTCCATTCTCTGGGGGAAATACTTTACAAATCTACAATTATAATAATTTCAAAGAGAAGGAAAATTCTACATTACATATCATACATAATTTTAGGTAGTTTACCAGACTCTGCTAAATTCTTCTATCTGAAAACCCCTGCTAGATAAGTTTGAACCTCCAGATCCAAGTACAAAGGGGAATTAACTTATGCAACCACTGAATCAAGTTCACCCAGAAAGATAAATAAATAAAAACTATTATTTAGCATTACATAAACTAGACCTCCCAACATTGATAATGATAATTCAGTTTCCATTTTTCTGGAATTCTTGTGATCACAAGTGCAAATGCAGCTTTAGGATACAGGGGAGAATTCAGGACTGATGGTGGCTATGATCTTTGATCTACTTTGGGGTAAGGAGCTGTTCGTTATTAGCATGACAGTTTGCTGGAACTTGCCGTTCCTTTTGGCACTAAGTACTTTGACATTGAAAGATGAAGCCAAGGCAGTCAGAGATGAATTAAGACTTGAAGATATGAATATATACTGGTAAGTTTGATTTACTTTTTGCACAATGTCCCCTACTTTCCCACATCCACAGTGGGAGTAAATATTTGCTAATACAATTCTCAGCTTTTGACTATTTCTATGTTGTTACAACAACAGTGTCAAACCAAACCGATGTACACAATGAGATGGTTTAGTTGGCGTATATGGAACACGATGTAGGGAATTAAAAAGAACATAATCTCATTACATTTGAAACACTAATGGAAATAAATGGCCTAAGAAAAGCTGGATTTATTATATATTTTAATGAATATGAAGTCTAGTGAAAGAAGGCCTGGTATTTATCTCCTTGAATCTAGATCTGGAAATGTGGTCATTTAGACCAGAGTCATAGATAAGGCATCCCTAGATGCAACCACATCATGTGGGCACCCTGGGTATCCAGGGAGAAACATTAAACGGGAGATCACCAGGCAGGCAGTAGGCCTGCAGGTGGAGGGGGAAATGCCACCACAGAGAGCAAGCTAAAGGCAGATTTTCTGCAGACCCTGCTATTGTGCAATCATGACCTTATCGCTCATGGTGGGCAGGTTCATTCTGTGTGGTCTAAGAGGCTTTTACACATAGAATGAGATGCTATGACTTTTAGCTGGTTAAACATTTTCCTCACCAATCACTCATCTTTCTTCTATGCTCTAATATTCCAAATCCCAAGAAAAATATTTTGCAAATTGTTCCAAGTAGTGGAAGTAGTTGGGAAAAAAAATCTCTAAAAATGTGTGACTTTCTAATCCGAACAAAATGTTGACTATGGCTTCCTCTCGAGACAAGTTACAGCTTTTAGGAACAAAAAGGAAGAATTCACAAGGAGATGATGACAATTGTCTACACAGAACATTGCATTTTATTAACAAGTTTAATAAAATCAGCCAGGCAAACCACAAGAGAAATTTTTTTTCTTACTTTATTGACTTTCTTTGATTTAAAACATCAATCTTTATGAAGCAGAAATTTCCAATTGTCTCTTAAAAATTGGTTTCTTTTGTTTGATATAAAAGATTATGGCGTGAGTGTAGTTTAGTGAGCAAGCATTGTTCACATATCTTCATGTAGCACGTCTTCTCTCTCAGCAGTAAACCTATTCACCCAGTAGCATCCCTTGGAGTTATTGTTTAGAAAAACAACTGGGACTATTTCCACCTTCAGGGAAGATGTTTTTGAACAGTTATGTGCTGAGAAAAACTTCACAAACTAGAAAGGGGGCAGCTTGGATGAGCTACCAGGAAAAATCCTAAATGACAACAACAACAAATAGGGCTCAAGAAAAACAAGGGGAGAACTGCAAGGTGGTAAAATAGAAAAAAAAGAGAGAAAGAAAGAAAGGCAGAGAATGAATGGCTAGAAAGATAATTGAACAAACATTTCACCAAAAGAGGTACGTGGATGGCAAGAAACACACCCATACAAGCTCACCGTCATTAGTCAGGAAGGAAATGCAAAAATAAACCACAATCAATAAGTTACTACTGTTCATTCATAAGATGGCTAAAAGGAAACTGAGTATAGGTGAGGAGGCAGAAATAGACCTCCCCTACACAGCTAGCACGATTGTAAAATGAGGCAGTCACTTTGAAAAATACCCCGGCAGTTTATTATGAAATTGAATACATGACTCAGTAATGCCACTCGTAGGGATGCACTCATGAGAAGTGAAAACATATCTCCATGGAAAGAGTTGCCCTCCAAAGTTCACAGCAACTTATTCACAACAGTGAAGAGCCGGGAGCCGCTTAAGTGGCCATGAGCAAGTGGCTGTCTGAATAAATTCATACACGCAACAAGAAAGTGTGACGTAATAAGGAGGAATGAACTACTGGCATGTATGGCGTCATGAATGTGTCTCTAAACATTTGGTAGCCAGATACAAAAACAGTAGAAACTACGTGTTTGTTTGTCTTATATATATGAAAGTCTAGACCCTGCAAATTGATCTATGGAGACAGAAAGTAGATTAGTGGTTTCTGGGGGCGAGGTTCAGGGGTACTGACTGAGAAGGAGGCCAAGAAACTTTTGGGGGGATGAAAATGTCCCGCATCTTGATGGGAGAGATGGTTACACAACATTCACATTTGTTAAAACTTGACAAAGTTTGCACAGAAATGAGTTTATTTTATGGAATGTGAATCATATCTGAAAAAAATTTTAAGTGCACACACACACAAAGGACACTTGTGAAGAATGAAAAATATGATGAGAGAATTAGAAAAGAACGAGCTTTAATAGTCTTGGAACATACGTTGGAGTTAGTGCGAGATATAAGAATTGCTACAGTACCTTTAGGTAAGGCAGGAAGGAAAGGGCCAAGCCAGGCCCGTGGATGAATCCACCGGGTGGGTCGTCACTACAGCAACCCCACAGGTTCCACCCTTGGTTATTCTGATCAGTAACTTTATTCATGACTTAGATTCTTGCAGGTCTCATATTTTATGGTGCTGTGTTCTATGATGATGTTTTGAAATTTATTTATCAAACCTACAGAAAAGTTATCCAGGTAACTAAAAACAATAGCCAGCTAATACCTTGGATGCCAGATTCAAGATTCAAAATCATTTTGACACACAGGAAGACTGAGATGAAGCCAACAAGATAAAATGTTAAGGGACAAATGTCCTGAATTTAAAGATTCAATTGTGCTGACCTAGTTTTGGAATAATTGGAGCTGCCTTTAAAACACACAAACATATTTTCCAAAGGAAAAAACCCCTTTGTAATAGAGTGCGTTGCAGGGTATGGAGTGTTTGATTCCATTTATTTTGTGAAACTCTAGAAAATGCAAACTGATCTATAGTGACACAAGTAAATCAGTGGTTGTCTAGGGTCAGAAACTGGGAGTCTATTCACTAAAAGAAATATTGGAGAACATTGGGGGTGGTGAACATATTGTATATAGTTTATTGCAAAGTAAGTGAGCCAGATTGTCAAATGATTACTAAAAATCCCACGTAACCTTAGGTTACATGAAGAGAAATAAACATCCAGAACATTGTAAATGGTAGCTTGATTCTATTCTGTACTAACTAGTCAGACCACATCTGAATTACAGCCTTCAATTATAAGCGGCAGATTATAAGGAGGATGCCTAAAAAAAGAAACACAAATCTTTTGAGAGCTTCTGCAAAACATGTCAGAGATTAACTTACTCAAGTGAGCGGAGTCTCAGTAGTTTCCAAATAGTTGAAGCTTTGCAACTTCCAAGAGAAAGAGAAACAGAAAATGGACTGTTTTGAAAATTAGGACCCATGCACGTAAGTTACAAAAAGGTAGCAATGTCTTAAAATTAGAAAGAAGTTGAATACATCAGCTAGTTCATGATAGCATGCACCATCTTTAGATGCACCATGTAGCCTGACACTGGAAGTAGTGAGCGAAGGGAGAATGGTGGAATTATATGGGAATACTGCCACTGGCTGAGATGTGGGACTCGATGTCACTGATTTGAGAATGGAGAAGGTGGAATTTTCCCCAGCCTTAGTGATGGGAAATATGTGAAACACAATGGAAAAGGGAGGGGCAGGGTGGATAGGTTGGAAGGAGAGACAACATATATAATGTCGCAATGTTGTGCAAGGGGAAAAAAAGTATGACTAGTAAACATAAAAGGGCAGTCTGCCTAAAACGTAGTGCTCTTATTAAAGAATAGTGGTACCCAGATTAGCCTGGGAAAGCAAGGAAAACCTGGGTGTTAGGTTAGGAGTTTTAATACTTGACTCTACCTGGCCAAAAGCTTAGAAGATGATACTTTCACACACATTTTAGAGGAGAAGGTCATGTGTCCTTGTTCTCATGGTTAACAGAGGGAGGTAATTTAAGGGAAGATACTCTCAGAATTCGCTCATAAGATTAAAACGATAGGCATTTTGGTGAAGAAGAAAGAAATAGAAAAAGGAGATAGTGTTGAGGGAGAAAGAAAAGAGTCCTAAGTTAGTTTTGCATGTGTACGGGAAATCTAAGGGAGGAGATAAGAGACAAAAAGGGCAGTGGAAATTCCACACACGGAGCAACAGCAGACAGAGAAAAATGGTGTCAGGACAAGGTGGTGCTTGGAGCTGACTCTGTGTGTCCTCCTGGCCCCTGGAGTAGACATCAGGCGCATGAGATGTTTATTCTGAGAAAGTGAGTACCCAAACAGCTGTGAGTTTCTTTTATTGGCTTTATTTGCATTTTCTATATTCGTTGAGATAGATGGATTCTCTGCTTCACTGAACACAACAGTTAAAACAAGTGAAAATTAAATGTTGACTTGGTCTGATTAAAATATAAATCTGAATGCAACATGGAGAGAAAGAATCAGAAAGAGAGAAGAGAGATTCATTAGATGCTTATATAGAACTATATACAAAAGTTTGGCTTCTTCATATTCTCATAATGGGTTGAAAGTAATGAAGTCAATTTATACGACAGCTTTGTTCTAACCTGAAGATCATAGCCTATCCATTCAAAATTCCAGAAGCTGAAATTACCTTCCAAATGATATTAAATTCTTAAACCCTAAGGTAAGAGGCCAAAAAGCCCTTAGCCTCAGCTTTTCTGTTGTCTTTTATATAAAGAAAAGCTTGGAGGTTTCAAACATCTTTATATTTAAGTGGCCAATATGTTCGTGAAACTGTACAAAACTTCAGTACTAGTCAAATGAATGTGAATTAAATTAATGAGATTTTGTCTATCTGATGAATAGGTAAAAATTAAGAAGACAAGTAGTATTTATTGGAAATGGGGGTAACTAAGTGGGCATGCCTTAGGGGAATTAAGTTTTCAAGTTTCCGAAGTATGCTTTTGTGCATATTTTTTGATAAGTAATGTCACTTCTAGGGAAATATTCTAATATAAATTGGGAAAAAATTTAAATTAGTAAGTAGAAAATGTCAGAGGAAGCACTGCTTATTATAGTACCGTGGACAATATAAATGCCTATTTCTAAAACAGAGCTGGAATTAAATAAAGTGTAGTTTATTTATACAGTGAAATACTAGACAGCTGCCTAAAAGCATAAATTCATCATTATGTATTAATATGTTATACATTAAATAAAACAAGTTGAAATATATATAAATGCTATGGTATATCATACATATTTACTATATTTCAATTTAAGTAAATAATCTTTTTATGTAAAAATCTAGATGGGTATTTTTTTTTCAAGTTAATCTGAGTGTACAAATTTTTAGGATACATTGTTGTCAATTCTAAGGTAAAGTTCAAGTTTTAGTTGAGCGCGTCCTCCAGGACATGTGCTGAAGATCCTCACATGGTACGCATTAGGTATGAAACCAATATATAAACAGCTACATGCTCACACGCATGAGGGGTATGTTTTTGATTGCTAATCATGTCAAACTAGGATTATGCAAAAGTTTTCACTTTCTAGACCATAAAGATAGGTTTTAAGTTTAGAATTAAATGCTTATATTATCTCCCGATCAGTTAGCTCAATAAAATGGTTAATCTTGTAGAGCTAACATTCCCAGCTGAGATTGAGCAGCTGGCTGAAGTAGAATGTAGGTGAAAGTTGCTGGAGTTGACGGAGTTTCACCATCTCTGAGGCGGGGTAACTGGATGTGTCATCCACATACATGACTATGGCAAGAGACTGAGAGGATGAAAAGAGAATGAATCTTATTATAACTTAAACAATCCAGAAAGCAATGAACATAAGGTAGCACTGTGGCGGCATGAATCTCAAATGCCAAAGGCTTTTGTAACGAGTTTGGAAAAGGACAAATAGAAATGTAGGAGAATATTCACACCACTCAAGACCCTGTGGCTCCAAGAATGAGTAACCTCCAGGGTCAGGGCTATGAGAGATACTAGGACACTCACAGGCGAGACGCAGTGTTCAGCAAAAACAGGCAGAAGGCCTGTGCAGGGAAGATGCTTCAATTCCTATAAATATTTATTAAGCATATACCACATGCCAGCTATTGCATCAGTTCTTGAATAACAATTTAATGGTAACTTGTCCAGGTCATTTCTTCTGGATGGCGACTAAGGATGGTGATGATAATAAGGTTCTTATCATAAGGGTAGCCCTGTGGGTTACAGGGACAAATGCAATAATGAATGACAGTTTTGAAAAAATAAAATATTGAAAATAGACATATGGAAATATTAAGGCATGAGCATCCCCAAAACTAGAGAGGCCATGTTATGTGTCTGGCTAGACACGTCACTGTTGGGAGCCTTGCTACTCAGAACGTGGTCCACAGACCATGAGCATTTATTTACATTATCTGGGTGCCAACTTGCTAGACTGCAAAATCTTTAACTCCATCCCAGACCTACTGAATCAGAATCTGCATTTTTAGAAATTCCCAAGAGGGCTCATAATTATATCAAAGTTTGAGAAAGATTAATCTAGAACCTGTGTTCCCAACTATTCAACCACAACTAGGATGCAGGAATCATGCATAAACCTGTCTCCTATTGTATCTATGCAACAATATATTGAGCCAATTACTGGTAAGAATGAGGAAGGCTGGGGAAACTCATTTCCTCTGTGTATCTTTAGGGAAAAAAGGCAGTTAAAAATAAGAGTCTAGAAATACCAGCTTGCAAAACTATGACTATATGCTCCAGGGGATATTTGTTCCTGGGAGTGGTGCGTGGTTGTTGAGAGAGTCATGAGGACTTACACCTCATTTAAAAGAGAATTTTGATTTATATTGAATCATTAATATATTCTTACACTTCTTGTATGTTCATGAGTTTGACTGGGCAGGCATTGCCACTTAGAGACCACGAAACTCAGAGCCACCGGGGAAGTGAATGTGCAGTTCCCCAGGAGAGCACTAGGGAGGAAGGGTTGCTGAGACCACTATGGTGGACATTATCACTCCAGCAGTAGAAGTCTGCTCCACCGCCCATCAGACACAGACCAAGACACAATTTATAAGTGTGGGGCTAGTAAGATATGAGCCTTAGAAATGAGGTCAACAATTTAGGAAGCCAGAAGGGAAAGTGTGGGGACTCAAACTTGCTTCAGTGTTCCGGAAGTCTCCAAGAGACTGTCAGAGACCTTAGCCCACAAGAAATCCCCAAATTCAAGGTAGGCAGGTGGAAATAGAGAACCCTGTCCTGAGAGAAGCTAGATGATTAAACTCCTCCATATTTGGAGAAGAGTGGCTGATGACCCCCAGTAGGGAGAGGGGGCTTCATCCATTTGAAAGCAACCTCCCCTTCTTCCCACATCCTAAAAAATCATGCCCGTTCCAGACAAATGTTTGGGAGACCTTTCTTTCTAGGGCTAGTGATCCTGTTAAACTGAGGAAAACACATAACGGCCTTGCCTCTGTGTAGTTAACCCCTCGAGGGTCATCCTGAACAGCAAACTGCGTTAGTGAACTTGCCCCACACCTTCTATTTCACCATTCCTCTCCCTCCCCACCCTTATCCCCCATTAGTGTAGACACAAAATCAATTTTGGCATTCCTCCCCTGGGTTTGCATTTGGAAAAGAACTTATGAGAAGTTATAACACAGCCTAAGGTAGTAGTTTAATGGGGAACAAAGAACAAATTTCACCCCAATGAAACAAGGAGGGGGGTTGTTTTATTGATATACTATTTACCTCTTTTCTATCCCCCTCCTCTGAGAGACACAGTGTCTATGTATGTGCAGACACATTAATTTGTTGAAGATACCACTTGACACCTTCATTTGAGCTAACTTTATCTTTCTCAAATCAATATGTATCTCAGGACAGCACAAATAAAAATTTAAAAGGTAGAAAGAAATAAAAAACAATCCTTAGATTAGGAGTGTTTCATTGTATATTCAAAAGGGCAAAGGCAACTCAGTTATTTTAGGTCAGTTGGCAATCCTTTTGGATGGAAATATCCTTGCTCAGCAACCAACCAAAATTGCTCACAGGGATAAGTTTGGCTGGAGAGCTCTGAAATGCTTGGCATCCTGAGTCAGGGACACGAATGAGGCAGACTTGCAGAGATATCTTGTTCTGTACTTCTGTGGTTGGCACTGACTTGGATTCCAACACTCAAAGTGGACAGATGTCTCACCATCCCTAAAATTCCCAGAATCCTCTGAGAAGCAAGTCAAACATTACAATCCTGTGTGTCCAGCTAGGGGCCACGTGCATCAACATGACCCAAGGTGATTGAATCTGTATTGAACTCTTCTTTTCAAATCTTCTACATTTAATCTTAATTATACTTGCCTACTCTTTGATATCTTGACCATCCATGGAAAATCGGTTAAGTTTTTCTAGAAGGACAGAGTATGATAGCCATGAGTCACAGTCAATTCATTTTTTAACAGAAATAATCACTTACCCCTGCAATATCAAGCAGATTGAAATATGCAAGATTTGATTTATTCTTGAGGGTTGCTACATCAGATCATGATGTAGCTAAGAGAATTATTCCTGTCACTGAGAAAATAAATTCAGATAAACTGGGCGTTGATCTCCTTTACTATTTGGCCATGATCTATTATGATGTGTGAAATAAAATTTAGAGACCAAACAGTTGATGTAAATGTGCCATAGAGTTGAAGCCTGAATGTAATTGCTAAGGACATATACATATTTCCAATTTTTATAAAAAGCCTGTCAATTAGCTGGTAGAAGTCTCTGTGGACCTACCATTTTAACAAGTTACCAGCCATTCCATCCTGAGAGGGAGAGAGAAAGAGAAAGACAGAAACACAAAGAGATGTCTTTCTCCAAGCAATATTCAAATAAAGAAAGAAATGAATGTTTCATTTCACAAGACCCACTTAAAAATATGAAATGTGCATTATGTTTTTATTATAGAAAGTATTGAGAAGTATCCAAACATTTAAATTCTTACACTATTCTTGCAAAACACTTTGTCCCTATCTGACATTCAGTGCAGTGTGCATAAACTGGGGTAATGGCAGGCAGAAGGGAATATGGTGTCTTCCCAAGTAATGAAACAATTGGCGAGTTATAACCTGCAATTCTTTTCCCCATGTTTCTGCCATCAAAAATATGTACTTGTGGTTACACATAGGGCAGTGGCCAATTGTTGGCCCCCAATAGGAAATAAAATTGAGATTATTCATCTAATACAAATATTTATGATGATTTAAAATTCTCATTAAATCTGGTTTATGAATTCTATTATTTTAATTACGTAGATGGCAATTCTTCAAGCATTAAAGCTATTTATAGATTTATTTTTAAAAATGATCAGTAGTACAAAAGACTGCGAGGGTACCAATAAAGAAATAAGGAGAAGACATTTAGAGACATTTAAAGATTCAATTACATAGTCGTGTTTATATGTTTTCTTGTTGAAAAAGTATTGTTAAAGTCATCTTACATTTGCATGAGATTATAGTTTTTAAACTGCTTTGAATACTCTCTAAGTCTTGACTGTTTATATCTGTCTAGAGACAAATATCAATACAATGTCATATTTTAAGTAATAAAAATTTAAGAAATCAGCTAATGCTTATATAGCCTTAAATGTCAATGACCAAGAAATACAATGAATAGAAACAGGTGGAAAATGATGAGTGACTTCCAACATCTGGAATGACCATGGAACTCTTGCAAGCCGGTTTACACACTAAATCACACAACTATATGATTGATAGCTGGACAGATAGATACCCAGATGAGAACAAGAATCAGCATATGGCATTTCAGAATTCATAAAAAGATTAATCTGATACGACATTGAGGAAAGACCTCATTATAAAATTATCCTATATACTTCTAAGGCAAGGATTCAGCATAGTAACTTGAAATATGTGGGATTCCAAGACTGGGCTTGTATAAAATGCAAAAATGTCAATAGACGTAGGCCCGTGTTTCCCAGAATGGGATGCAGGCAAGATGGTTTCAAATAGCATAGAGATAATAAACAGTGTGGCAATAGTTCCTTCCTCTTGCTCAGTATGACTGCCTCAAGGAGCAAGTCTCATTGTAGTGCTTTTAGGTCCTCTAAAGGTCTCTAGCATGGGGTAAACTCCCACAAATGAACAAGAACACATAAGCAGATTTCTGGTGGGCAGACATCCAAATATATCAATACTTTTATTTCTTCCTGGGTTGCAAGTTTAGGTCATGGCATTTCACCAAGTTTTCCCCCAAATTGTAAGGCTCCTTTAAGGATCTTCAACATGAAAATGTTTTCAGAATTGAACAAATAAAGAAGTTTTCTTTGTTTTCTTGGCCTCATACTTCTGTGATCAAGGTCCTGATCACACAGAAACACTTTAGTTTTGATGTCCCAGAAAATCCATGGGATATTGAAGTTTCACTGGGCTTTCTTTTCTTTGATATCTTAACCTTCGACCAGGCCTGATGTTATACAAGACAGATATCCAGCCTAACATTAAAGTAGGTTTCCTCTCAAAGATTGGCTTTGTCTTATTGCCGTCCACCAGATATTGGTCTGGATGTCATCTACCATGCATACAGTTACAATGATATATTACTTAAAGAGACAGAATAATGTCCCCTGCCACTTCATATTTATTTAGAATAAAAATAAAATAAGAATGATTTTTAACTAAAAGAGGACAATGGATATTTTTCAAAAGAGCATATAAAGAAGGTAAAGATAAAGAAAATTTGTATGTACCTGCTTGTTCAATAACCTGGAGCGCTTCAATGGTTCCTGGCCAAAAATCTCCCCATCAGAAACAGTAGCCCATCCAGAAAGTAAAAGGGTAGAGGAGAGAGAGGGGAGGGGGAAATGGGAGGAGGGACGGTCTGTGGGGGGACCTCATCTAATGTGCATGAGGCAATGGTACATTTAAAATCTATTAAGAAATGAGTATAATTGTGATGGATGTGTTACTTAGTTTAATGTAAGCATTTCACATTGTATAATGAAGTAGTACCCTGAACCCCATAAATGCATCAATGTACAATCAATGTACAAAGTTATGATTTAATAAAAAATAATAATAAATAAATAAAAAGCCACATTAAAATACTACTATACTTCTAAAAAGAAAAATTCACTGTGGAGATGCCATGCTACTACTACACATGCTGGGTTAAAAGAAAGCCAGTAGTTTGGCCCTAGCTGCCCTCTTCCTGAGAGCCATGCCTGCCTCCGCATCTGAGTCCCAGCCATGCTAGTGTCATTTTCTCCAGGAATTCTACTTCCATGGCTATGTGAGTTACGTTTTCTCTTACTCTACTCACATAGTATTGACAGCTTACACCAATTTCCATTACAGCATAGAGCACACCATGTGCCTACTTGTTTACATGTCGGTTTCCTCACAAAATACACCTCCTCCTTGTTAGGGGAAAGAAGACAAGACTTCATCATCTGTATACCACCAACCAGAAGACGTAGCAAAATATCTGATCTCTGGGAGCTATGAGAATGACTACGTGGGTCATTACAAAGGTTTTCAGATACATAAAAATTAAGAAACAGAAAATCCATGTGGACGGAGACAAATGAAGCCATCCCAGCAAAACCGATAAGCCGAGCAAATTGAAACCTGCACAAGTGAATCAGAAAATACACTGTCAACTGTGTTTCTTAGAAGTGAAATAATGGACTGTAACACAGTCTGTCTCAAAACTTTCATAGTGACCCACATACATGTTGAATGAATGTATCACCTAAGGACTTCTCAGATGTGCTGCAGATTCCTCCCCTCCCCTAACCTTCTTTTATATAGATAGGGAGAGGTGGCAGATACCAGTTAAAAAATGTAACTAAATGAATCTCCAAGGTGTATTCATGAGGAGTCTGGAATGAAATGAAACCCCGGTTTCCTAGGCTTTAAAATTGCTATGGTTGAATATCTCAAATTCTAAATTTTTAGCTGAGAATGCTATACTATTCACAGGGAACATTCTCGTGCTAACAGCCTAGCATTTGTCATTTAAATAGGACCCGCTATCATTTTTCCCGTGGTTTGTTAGTAGCTGTCATGTATAAAATTACCACAAATAGAAGAAGGAGGTGGAATATAAATGTTCAGGGGCAATGCAGCAGGGGAGGCAGAGGTGAGGAAGGAGGTTACAAGCACTTATGTGCTTCCCCAGGGGAGTGAGGAATGTAGAACAAGTGACACGGAGAGCCTAGTGTAACTCAGCTCAGATATGTGTGTATGGATGTATGAGGACTATTTTTTCCTTACAGGTATACTCTTTCATAACCTTTCTGATTCACTATGTTGTATAGTCATCTATCTATCACCCATAACTTAAAATATTGTACCTCTTTTGCTGCAGGTAGCTAAGGTTAAGTCCATGCCTTCAAGTCTGTTTCACAACAGAGAAATGGAATGTCAGCAAGGAAGAGAAGATAAGCTAGAGTGGGGGTTTTCCAGGTAGGAAAGGAAATGAGGAAGGGAAAAGGAGAAGGATATATTCTGGCTTTGTAAATGGAATTGCTCCCTTCCCCCATCACCCTGAAAAATGCAATTCAACAGCTATCAGTATGGACAGTGAGGAGCTAATAAACAATTTTAATCAAGGAAGAGACATGATCATATTTGCTGTTCGGAAAGGTCTCACTAACCACCACATTGGTGGTGAATTGAAGGGAGTTGGGGATATCTGTATGAAGAAAGCCTAACCTGTGGCTCAATCGGCTAAGGCGCCAGCCACGTACACCTAAGGTAGCGGGTTCGAATCCCCAGCCCGGGCCCGCCAAACAACAATGATGGCTGCAACCAAAAAATGGCTCGGCGTTGTGGCTGGGGCCTGTGGTCCCAGCTACTTGGGAGGCGGAGGCAGGAGACTTGCTTGAGCCCAGGAGTTGGAGGTTGCTATGAGCTGTGATGCCATAGCACTCTACCAGGGGGATAACTTGAGGCTCCGTCTAAAAAAAAAAAAAAAAAAAAAAGAAAAAGAAAGAGTAGAGGAGCTATTTAGACAATACTTAGGGAGGGTTTGGAGGGAGATTTAAGAAGAAGAGCGTCTAGCTGACTCTCCGACTTGAGAAGCCACTTATATCACAGAGTCATTACTCACAATACTGACTACTAGTCTAAGGAGGCTTCTATTGCATCATACAGTGCCTATTTTGGCATCTAATTTCAGAACCTTGAATGAATGACATAGCCCTTCTGTCCTTCCTTATCATCAGACAAGAAAGGGTGGCAATCCTAAAGTATCCCCCTCCTCCCTACCCCCCATCCCATTTTGAGACAGCTATTCTGTCTCCTCCAATCAATAGGATTAGATGATCTCATAACTCAGAGCTCTTCATTTCTGGAAGTCTAAGAATGAGGAGCCAGATGTCTCTAGGATGCACTTAGGATTTGCCTGTGTGGGGCATGGGAATGCAAAAGCCCCCCGTCTTACCCAGTTGTAGACTGACTGATGTGGTACAGCAGTGGTATTTTATAGCAGAAATTAAAAAGTACGTGAAACATATACTGTATCAAGAATCTCATACCAAGTGTTATTAACGTGACAGAATCAGGTCACCCAAGGATTCTGTGAAAACACTTCATAGGTGGAATGAGATCATGCAAACACGAGACCTGGGTTCCAGGGCGGCCCCTGCTTCAAGTTAGCTGGGTAACCCTGATAGCAAGTCATTCCCCACTCTCCAACTCACTGTTATTATCTATCAAATAAGAAATTTGGACTCTGGGTGGCACCTGTGGCTCAAAGGAGTAGGGTGCTGGCCCCATATATCAGAGGTGGTGAGTTCAAAATCGGCCCGGCCAAATACTGCAAAAAAAAAAAAAAAAAAAGAAAAAAAGAAAGAAAAAGAAAAGAAAAGAATAAAAATAAATTTGGACTCTGAATTCTTTCCCAAGTTTGATGTTCAGTGCATCAACACCAAAAATGTTGTTACATGCTTTAATTTTCATGGATTCTAGTAAATGGGAACCAAGGATTCATTTAAGGTATATTAATTTACCTGAAGTCTTTTACGTCAATGGAAATAATGTGACTAAAAAATTCTCCTGATATTTTCCTTCTTCTTGCCAACCAACCAAACCTCAGATTCAAGGAAAGGTTTTGCTTTCCATGCTCTAAAGTGACGATTTCCAACCAGCTTGCAATTTCCAACCTGTGTGGCCCAGCACGCTGGTGTGCAGTGAGAGGGTCTTTGGTGTGCCACGAAAATTCTTAAGGATCGTTAATTAAATTATCTTCAAAAGCAGTTCAAAGCACAGTAAGCATATTCTTTTTTCACTCTTTTTTAATCAACATAATTTAATGTTGATAGAATGTGCCGCAGAAGTTTAACTGTAGGTGAAAGTGTGCTGTGAGCTAGGAAAGGTTGAAAAACACTGCTCTAAGGGGTGCCACATTTGACATCATACCTCACAGGGAAGTCATCAGCGAGCAGGGAAAAGTAAAACATTTATTTTTTCCAGTTGGAATTAAAAGCGTTTTTTATAGCACTCCAAGCCACGGCTGTAGGGTTTCCATCAAGTGCTACAAAAGCTCATGCCGCCGGTGACGCTTCATCCCCTTCAGCTGGACCGCAGCGCCGAGAATTCTGAACTGTGCCCTCTAGTGGAGAAACACTTTGATTGCAAGTTTCTTTCACGAAGAAGGAGTGACTCCAACAGTCCTTGTGTGTGCCAAAGTGGGGCAAGGTTTAAACTGATTTGCGTCTTTCGTGGTCTAATTTTCATCTATGACACAGTATAAAGAGCACAAGACTTGGAGCTAAAGAGTCTCAAGTCTGAGTGAGCCCTAGCTTGACCATAATGGAGTTTTGTGAGTCCAGGAATGGAACCTCTGAGAGTCTGTTTCCATTAATTATGTCAATGTCGCCCCATGCCAGGTCATGTTCATTAAAGGAAGGAATACATCCACCTGTGCTTTTCAAAATGTAAAGAGCTTTCTACCTATCCATACCTATTGTAAATAAAGTTTAAAAGTATCTTTCATCTTCTTGAATAACTAAGTCAATGTTAATAAGAAAATACTTCTGAATATTCTTACTGCAAAGAAATGATAAACGCGTAAGGTATGAGATATGCTAACTACTGTGATTTGATCATTATACAACATATGCCTGTATCAGGCCTGTGTATATATGTACAGTAACAATGTCAACTAAGAATGATTAATGTAAAATAAAAATTTAAAATTAAATTGTACAAGATAAATGCAAAAAAGTGTCGCTGAATAATAAGTAATTTTTATATACTCGAATAGAAAAACTATGCTCCCACATTCATCCTCTTTATCCATCAGCTCTCACACTTACCTAGTGTCTTCTCTGAACTCACAATGGCATTTCTCAAATGAAGATCCTTAGCTGAAATTCAAAGAATTAAGACTTATCCTCAAATCAACTAAAGAGTTAATGAAAGCTATGCAGAGTTCCTGGACCTATATAAAGACAAAAATCATAATAGTTAACAGAATGCAAGAACAAAGAAAGAATGCCACCTATAAGAAACCCACTTTAAATATAAAATTATGAAAAAATATACCATTCTGTCATTAGTTCAGCTTAGGATAAGATTCCTTCCCAAATAGTTTCTTTACAAAATACTTAAATTCTCTATGTAAAAGTATCTAAAGTTGATGAATAATGATCTGTGAGTGATGAGATTGTCTATCATTTTGTTTTCTTCTTTTTATTATTCTACATGTTATCAGTATATCCATAAAATCATCTTTGTTAAGATAAAAGCACTATCTCAAACTGATTAAAATGTAGCTAGTATGTACCCAAAATAATTTAAAATTGAAAATTTTATAAAGCAATGAGTATGAAATTGACATAGGTTGACTACCTCCTTAAACATATAAACCTGCCCTCCCTTTCTCCCCAGTTCCTTCTCCAAGAAACATGCAAGCCTGCTGCACGCAGATGGCAGGTGACTGCACTTGCAAAGCATCCCTCCCATTTCCCTAAATGGGTTTGTACAACATCCTAGGCTACTCACCACACCCACCCTTTTCTATCTCTTTATTACATGTTTTTGAGGACATTTTTTAAATCAAAAGTATCCTTAACAGTTATGAAATAGAATATTTTTCAAAAGTATCCTTAACAGTTATGAAATAGAATATTTTTCTATTTGAAACTAAGCAATTAACACTCTAGTACAATCAAACAAAGTAAGTGGTCCCTCTGGATCAGACTCCATAATAATACTACACAGTCAGAAAGAAAAGCCAGATACAAGATTAATTATCAAGCAAAAAAGATGTGGAGGGAATGCAGGAGCAGGGCAGTGACACTGAGGATGGGAAGGTGTGGTATAGTGGGGCCCCCAACAGATGGGGTATACTGGGGCCCACTTGAGGGTCTGAAACAGATGGCAGCAGTGCAGTGCAGTTGAGTAGAAGTAGGAGGAAGGAGTGGTCAGCCCAGCGTACCCAAGAGCCCTGGGTTTTCGCTTGTATGATCTGATGCACCTTAACCCTCCAGGAAAGCCTGAGAGACTATTGAATATCTTTGCTTTGAGCCTTTTTGCCTGTACTGCCTTTTTGAAACCCCTACCAACCGAATCAAGGGCACTTCTATTCTCTCTCACAAGACTCTGAATTTGTTTACAGGATGTATAATATTCTAAATATAAATTTATTTATGAAATTCAATCTACAAATTCAATGCAATCCCCCATGAAAATATCAGTTTCATACTTTGAAGAACTAAAAAAAAAAATAGTTGTTCATTTGATATGAAACCAGAAAAAAATCTGTATAGCCAAGGAAGTTCTTAGTAATAAAAGCAAAGCTGGAGGCCTCTCTCTACCAGACTTCAGGTTATATTACAAGTCCACAGTAATCAAAACAGCATGGTATCAGAACAAAAATAGAGACATAGACATATGGAACTGAATAGAAAACCAAGAAATGAAAGCAGTTTCTTATTGCCATCTGATCTTTGATAAACCAAACAAAAGCATATACTGAGGAAAAGAATCTCTATAAATAAATGGTTCTGATGAAACTGGATAATCACATGTAAAAGACTGAAACTCAACCCACACCTTTCACCACTTACAAAAATTGACTCAAGATGGATAAAATATTTAAATTTAAGACATAAAATGGGATTCTGGGAAGATGGCCGACTGGTAGCAACCCTGGTCAGAGGCTCCTGAGCAAAGCAAGAAAAACTGGTTGGAATCAGAATCTATGAAGCAAAAGACAGGGAGCTGAGCCCAGAAAGAAGTTTGGCAAGCTATAAATCCAAGGAAGATCATTTAAGAACATAAAATACAGGTACAAAGCGGGCCCCAGAACTGCTTGCTAGAGCCACCCACCTCCCGCAGGTGGCAGGTGGCCGCAGAGAAGCCTCCTGCGCCAGGCAGCCACAGAAGTACTTGCTAGAGCCTAGCACACCCCTGCAGGTGGTGGTGGACAAGTTTCCCACTCTGGGAGGACTCAGAACTGCTTGCTAGAGCCGCGCACCCCACAGGCAACAGAAAAGCACCCCTCCCCAGGGCTCTGGGCAGGTCCAGAACTGGTTGCTAGAGCCGCAAGCCTCCCGTGGGCAGCGGTGGCCGGAGTGGAGTTCCCCTGCTCTGGGCAGCCACAGAAGTACTTGCTAGAGCCTAGCGCACCCCCACAGGTGGTGGGGGACGAGTCCCCCACTCTGGGAGGGCCCAGAACTACTTGCTAGAGCCGCGCACCCCACGGGAGGCAGAGAAGAACCCTGCTCCAGGGCTCCGGGCAGGTCCAGAACTGATTGCTAGAGCCGCACACCTCCTGCGGGCAGCAGGTGGCCGGAGTGGAGTTCCCCTGGTCCAGGCAGGTGCAGAATCACTTGCTAGGGCCCTGTACACCCCCACAGGTGGCAGTGGATGAGTCCCCCACTCTGGGTGGGCGTAGAACTGCTTGCTAGAGCCGCACACCTCCTGCTGGCTGTGGGTGGCCACAGAGGATTTCACCTGCTCTGGGCACGTACAGAACTACTTGCTAGAGCCTCGCACACCCCGCGGGCAGTGGCAGAGGAGTCCCACACTCTGGGAGGACCCAGAACTGCTTGCTACAGCTGTGCACCCCACAGGCGGCCGAGGAGATCTCCACTCCAGGGCTCCGGGTGGGCCCAGAACTGCTTGCTAGTGCCACAGGTGTCCTGCGGGCAGTGGCGGAGGAGTCCTCCATTCCAGGCAGACCCCAAACAGCCTTCTAGAGACACACACACCCCAGGGGACCAGCGGAGGAGTTCCCTGCTCCAGGCACCTGTGCTAGGTGGGCCCAGAATTGCTTGCTAGAGCCCCGCGCGCCCTGCAGGAGGCGGTGGAGAAGTCTAGCACTCTGGGCGGGCCAAGAACTGTTTGTTAGAGCCACGTGTGTCCCACAGACGGAGGTGGAGGAGTTCCCCACTCCCGCTCCCAGGCTGGGAGGGAATAGATCGGCTTGCTAATGCCACACACGTCCAACAGGCCATGGTGAAGAAGTCCTCCACTCCCCCCAGCTACTCCGGTGGGGCCAAACTAAGACTGATCTGGTCGCTTGCATACCCTACACTACCGCTGCCATTACACCACCCCCGGCTGCTCCAGGGTGCTGAACTAGGACTGATCCGGCTACTGCCTGTCTCCTGCCCACTGTTTGCCCCAGTAGGCTGAACGAGGTCTAATACAGCTACACAAACTCCCATGCAGCTGCTGCCATTCCACTGCAACCCAGTTTCCCCAGCACCCGAGAACTGGGAGTAGACAATAGACATGCTCTGCCTCTCTCTCTGGGCAACCAGAAGAAGACACCAACTGAACAGTTCTGATAAGGCCTCCAAACAAGGTAAACTCAGAATGGGGTGGAATCAGCAGAAAAACTTTGACAACTCAAATAACCAGAATAGATCAACTGCCCCAAAGAAAAATGGGGCAGATGTAACTGAAGACCCCATCCAGAAGCAAATGGCTGAAATGTTAGAAATTGAGTTCAGAATGTGGATAGCAAATAAGATTAACAGAATGGAAGAAAGGAAGGAAGTAGAAGTTCAAGAAATGATTCAAAAGATCTCTCAAGAAATTATTCAAAACATTTCTCAAGAAATTATTCAAAAGATATCTCAAGA
>CAUYQV010136680.1:0-11445 GCA_963574575.1 Galagoides demidoff | reverse complement strand
GTAGCAGCCAAGGAAACTGGAAGGGTATTAAAGAACTGTAGATTCAAAGCAACCTGGAAATAATTCATAAAGTAGCCAACAGCTGGGAGAGTTTGGGGATGGATATTCTAATTACCCTAATTTGATCCTTACACAATGTATGTATTGAAATATTGAATATGTATTGAAAAATTATGCTATACCCCATAAATATATACAACTGCTATGTGCCCACTGAAAATGAAAGTAGAACTTGATATATAATATGCACACACACTATATTGCACAATATTGAGCCAAGCCACTTCTTTTTTTTGAGACGGAGCCTCAAGCTATCCCCCTGGGTAGAGTGCCATGGCATTGCAGCTCACAGCAACCTCAAACTCCTGGGCTCAAGCGAGTCTCCTGCCTCAGCTTCCCAAGCAGCTGGGACCACAGGCGCCCACCACAACGCCTGGCCATTTTTTGGTTGCAGCTGTCATCGTTGCTCGGCAGGGCCGGGCTGGGGATTCGAACCTGCCATATTAGGTGTACGTGGCTGGCGCCTTAGCCAATTGAGCCACAGGCGCCGAGCCTCTCCTTGTTCTTTTAACTTGTATTTCTCGGATTAATAATGATGTCAAGCTCCTTTTCCTATACTTTCAGCCATTTAGACATCTTCTTTTGTGTATGCCTATTTAAGTTTTTACCTATTTTTTAAAATCTTAATTTTAAATTGATTTATATGAGTTATTTGTATATTTTCATACAACCTATGTATACAGACTGGCCATAAAGTCTGTGTGAAATTTTAAATTGTATACTATTTTAAATTACATACGAACTTTATGGACACTCTACACATACACACACACACACACACACATATACAAACTATGAATGTAAGTATTTTTTTTTCCGTGAATTGCCTTATACTTTCGTAGTAGTACCTCTTAATGAATTCAAGTTCATTTTGATGGCCAGCTTTCATTATTTATTTATTGAGTACTCTCTCTCGTGGAAAAGTCACAGGATGCAACATTTGATTGCTGTTTTACTGTTTTAGATTCCTTCAGCAATAAGTGATGACAATTTTACAAATAATCTTTTAAAAATCTTGGAGATTACCTTCATATGTTAAGAGTTTCATCTTTGCCTCCTTAGGCTTCTCTGATTTTAAATACACATCCTTTCTCTGTTTTGTTCTTTAAAAATCAGATGCTTTGCATCTGAGCTTTCTTGTTTATGACATGGGCTCAAAGTTCTGCTCTTGGGGCTTTAATGTTGCCTAGTCCCTCTCTCTTGCCAGGCTCTGCCACTTGGAAAATCCTCTTTTAAGAAATGGGATGATTTTGATGGCAGGGAAGTGGCCCTCCCAACTGGGAGAGGACAGAAGGAGAGGGGAACATCCTGGCCAGAAGCTGGCACAAGTCACAAAACTCATCCCCAAAGGAACACTGGGAGATGTGTGCTGCCACCTCACTTAGCTAAGATGTGACATCAGGTGTCCCTGAAGGCGGGAAAGAACTAAAGAAATAGCTGCTCTGGCCTTAATCCTGACCAATATGTAGGATATAGTAGGTAAACTAGCACTGAAACTTCAGGAAAATTGTGGTCTCAGTATCCTTGAACCTACCACGGAACCAAAGAGAATCAATGGGGAGAAGTAATAGAGTAAAAGAGGAAGAGAGAGAGAAAGAGAGAGACTTTAGCTCAAGAAAGAAATTGAGAGGCGTTTAAACAAAATTCTGACAGCTTCTGGCTGCCGGGTTCATCTCACTTTTGAGGTCTTAGATGGAGCAGTTATGTAAAATAAAGTTTTCTAAAGTCTTTCTGAACCTGAAATGCTCAGATACCCTGAATTCTAATCCTAGCTCGTTCATGGACTAGCTCTGTGGCCTTGAGTATGTCATCTAGCCTTGCTGGGTCTGTTTCCCCAGTCTGTTAAAGATGGAAATTGACCTAGAGAATCTCGAAGACCCTTCTCACCTTTCAAAATGAATTTTAATTACTGAGATGCACAGTACACACATTTCTCAATTGAGCGTATGATTTCCCCTGGGAGGCACCATCCCTCCGCTAGGCTTCAGGAGACAGGAGATGTGCAGAGGTGGGCGACGACAGCTGTCTAATTAGCCGTGAATCTCACTACAGGCGCCTGTTTTCCCCTTGGGCTGTTTGGGCCTGTTGGCTGTGTGGGAGGACAGACTTGAGGAAACAACGCTTTTCCATCAAAACTTGCCCTTTCTTCAGGTTCTTGCAAACACAGGAATGATGGCTATAATGTTATTTTCCAGAAAATAGGCAGGGAATCACCTGGTAATTTTTTTTTTCTGTTTCATATACCATACGCAACCAGCAAAAATCAAGCACAATCATCCCCGTGGCATTTCAACATTCAAACCACCTGTTTCAGTTAAAGGCATCACCCGCTCTGAAATGCAGCTCGAAGGAACCCACATTTTCAGACTGAGTCAGAAATCTGAAGGGAGAACTGTGGGAAAGGGGTTGCTTTGATGCAGGATTCCGGATCCATGTTTCAAAACACTGATTTGCGGGACTTTTCCCCCTCTCGTTATCATTTAAGTGGCTTCCGAGTGTCCAGGTGAAACTCAGGCCTCGCACAGCACAGACACACCCCGTGGCGCTGAGTGCCGTGCGTGCTCTGCTCACGCGTGCAACGTGCTGGGTCTCCTACAGGGTGTGTGTGTGTTTCTGTGTCTTCCTTTCATTCCATATATATGGAAAGTTAAAATGGTTGACGATTTTAAATTGCACACGAATTTTATAGACACCCTGTATGTTGTATCTCCAGTTATTTTTTTTTTTTTTCCTGAGGTCACAACATGAAACTATAGCTTTCTGCAAACATTCAAACTCAGTGGGGGTGAGTTTGCCGGTCCACTGTCGGGCTCGGGGGAGCAGCAAGCCAATGCCGTGGGAAGTGCTTGGCGGTCCTGCCATCCTAGTACCCCAAAGGGTTTTGGTTCAGAGGAAGAACAAGTTCTCAGATGAGAAAATAAAAGATAAGCATCCATGGATGATGGTTATATTAGAATGTGTGTCTCCACAGTCCAAGATGGATGATATTCCCCAAGTTGTAAATCAAATAGGATGGAGAATATGGGTGTCAGATTTGGAAGGCGTCAAACTTGACCATGACCAGATCCTAACAGCTCATTCATCCTCATCTCTCAACACTCAGTTCAAATGTCCCCTCCTGGGGAAGCCTCCCCGACCTCCCCAGGTAAGATTACACACTCCCTTTTCCGATCTCCCTCAGCCCCACATTTGCACCTCTGGGCAAGGTCTTCAGACATTGCTATGGTTCTTTCATTATTTGATTAGGCTGTTCCTTTTCTGAGAGGATCAGAGTTTGGTATTTCTTTCCTTTTGTTTTTCTGTTTCCAAGCTCACTGGCTGGCATATAATAATATGTAATATGCATTATACATTACATAAAATGCATTATGTGATACTTGATTGAACCAGATACAGATCTTAAAGTTAGCCAAATGAGAGGTGGGTTAAAAAAGTTTTCATTAAAATAATGTTTTTATTCTCTTTAACATTTCATTCTTCATTAGCTCTTTTAATAGGATGATGTCTTTGTTTGACATTCATTATATGTCAAGTTCTGTGCTAAGAACTTAAATTATTGGCCAAGCATGGTGGCTCACACCCATCATCCTAGCACTTTGGGAGGCCAACACAGGAAGCTGACTTGAGGCCAGAAGTTCAAGACCAGCCTAGGCAATATTTACAAGAAATAGAAAAATTAGCCCATTGTGGAGGTGAGTCCCTGCAGTCCCAGCTACTCAGGAGGCTAAAGTATGAAAACCGCTTGAGGTTGCTATGAGCCATGACGATGCCTGGGCAATAGAGCAAGGCCTTATCTCAAACAAACAAACACACACACACACACAGACAAAACAAAAATCTCCATACATTATTATGAGTCTAATAACTTTCAGGTCTACTTTATTGATGAAGAAACTGAGGATCAGAGTTAATGTGGCTCATTTGAGATAACAGGAAAGAGTGGCAGAGCTGGGATTTGAACTCAGTTCATTTTCTCCAAGAGCCTCAGATCTCAATCTATGATAGCTGCATGTATATGCATGTATGTTTATGTATGGACTCATGGACGTGTGTGTGTGTATGATACTGTTAAAAGTTTGTCTTGATGGAGGGAGGGTCTTAATATTTTGGGGTTCTTTTGGCTGTCTGACATGAGAACATCTCTTCTCTGAACAATGTTTTTTCTTTTAGAGACAGAGTCTCACTTTGTCCCCCTCAGTAGAGTGCCGTGGCGTCACAGCTCACAGCAACCTCCAGCTCTTGGGCTTAGATGATTCTCTTGCCTCAGCCTCCCAAGTAGCTGAGACTACAGACGCCCACCACAATGCCCGGTTATTTTTTTGTTGCAGTTTGTCTGGGGGCCAGGTTCAAACCACCCTCGGTATATGGAGTCAGTGGCGCTGCCCCTCTGAATAATGTTTTAAATGCATAAAATAAAAAGTACAAAGAAAACCAGTATTCCCAAAATAGTATAAACATATAAAAACAAATCTGTGACTTAGTCACATATGTGTCTTTATCAAATTAATGAGTAGGCTCAAGCAAAGGACCAATGGATCTAATTACCGTCATTTCAGAGCAGGGATGAGTAGGAATGGTATGTGAAGGCTCTATCTTAGCTGTAAAAGGTTATAAAACACCTGATTTCTTTCGGTTGCAGAAGTACAGGGGCTGCTAAACTTCCAAGGCTTTTGCCTTCACTCATAATAGAAGGAAGCACCAGATTTCAGTTAGGGATATAAGGATAGAATATTTTTCGTCATTTAAGTTCCCTGTCACTCTCAATACTATCTATAGATCCCTGAGTAACAGCTTCTCCTCTCTCCACGAACGAGATTTCAAAACATCCCCCTCTCATACTTTCTTTAGTGCTGACCTCTCCTCCCATGAGAGCCAGATGCCCTTACTGAGAGACTTGCTGGCCACAGAGCCAGGCCCGGGCAGGGAGCACAGGCATGCCCTGGTAGGTGGGGTTGCTCTCCCCCAGTGGGAGGGCAGAGCTCAGATCCACTTTCCCTCCACTTCTTTCAGCCAGCAGATTCCTGGGGCCATCACCCTGCTAGACAGTCAGCCTCATGAATCAGTACCTAGAAATGCCACTGAGTCACCAGCCCAAATAGTTGCTCTCTTCTTAAGAGCAGGTTTCTGTCAACACTGTTAGTCAGCCAGGATCCTTTTCTCCATGATCCTGCCCTTTGGTGTCTCTGTTATCTGCACTGTGAAGAAGATAGTCTAGAACATTCACCTGCCCTGAAGACCTGTGAAGGGCATAGAATCAACTGGTCTCCAACACGTTTCTGCGAGAAAGCTGAGATAAGATAGTGGTGGGACCTGAGAGCTGCCAGCAGCCCCCCCTTTGCCTCAGGTTTTTTACCCTTCTTTTCACGTTAGTAGTTTCTTCCCAAAGCCCCTGTTTGAGTGATGATGACTGGGAGAACCGTCCTACACATTCCACAGCTGCCCTGGGGAGATGACAAGAGTCGGGATGTGGCTCTGAAGGTGTGGATGGGAAAAGGAAGGGAAAGCTGTGTGAGCGTACTGGGGAGGAGCGGGGTCAGGAAATACACAGCATCACAGAATACTGACATTAGTTCCCCTGACTATGAAAAATAAACTCCACCAGGCTCTAGTTTACATGATTGGGGCCAAAGCTTTCTTGGTCTTATGTTCAGCACTCAACACAGTGCCTGCTACATAATATATGCTAAATGCATATTCGGTGTGTAAAGAAATGGGTGGCTATTATCCTACCTAATAAGCAAGACATCTGCAGGTAAGCACCAGTGTGAGATTACACAGCAGGGATCAACCCTTGGTATGGAGCAATAGGGAGGCCCCTGTGGAAGGGGAAGCATTGTTGCTAGTCGCACAGTTTTGCATGTGACGTGGCCTAAGTACATGTATGGTGAGGACCAAGTTTAACTATCAAGAGAAGGTCCTGCAATCTGATATCTTAGAAACCGCATGTGATGTAGGTAGGTCAACTGGACACTTGGTCTTCCACATTCCAGCAAGCAACAACCTATAAGATTTTTGCCCTGTGCTGATGAGACAGGACACCAGTAACCGCAGGAAGAAATATTTATTCCCTTTATATACTTTATCTCATTCAGATTTTTTTTTAAATGTATAACTACTCTTAGTTTTCTTTCTCAAATGAGGAACCAGAGGTCTAGAGAGGATATGTAATTTGGCAAAGTTTGCAGGCATGGTAAATGGCAGAACTGCCGGTCACATCATGATCTTCATGTTTGCTCCTGAAAGCAGCTTCTGAACCTTGTTGCCAAAACTGAGTTCACAGCCCCAAATTTCTACCTGACCGTCTGAAGTCTGAGGGTATGAGACTGACACACAATTGGGACATGCTGGGTAGAAGTGGCAAAGTAGAAAAGATACTTTTTTCTCCTTCATTCATAAAAGATGCCGTGAGTCAACACTTTGGTCCTGGCACCATTCAATTACATCACGTATAAATGTCAGATGTGCAACTTCTCCCCCATGTCCAATCTGTAACGTGAAGAGGTTGAACAAACAGATCACTAGATTCTGCTAAGCTCTTTCAGACAATGATTCATTAGCATTTGTCTCCCAAGATAAATTTTACAAAGGTTTCAGTGTTTTAAAACAGGAAGAAAAAAAATAATTATAAACAAATCATGTGAATTTGAAACAGCTGCCTTGGGCTGGATATCGATGCTCCTTTGTCCTTCAAAAGAGTAACTTGCCACATGGAGCCTTAGCAACCTTATTTCCTTTTAAAGAATGTCCTAGAGGGGGCCCACGCCATGTTTTGCTTGGTCCTTATTTATATATTATTGGGTAGACTCTGAGTCAGGCATGCAGAGGCCAAAGTTATTTCCAGGCTAAACTTTCCAGAATGCTCTGGGACTAGGACGTCTAGAATTTTTTTTTTAAGTGTCAGGATAATATGTATAATTCCTTAAAAGATGTCTCTATTAGCCTTTTATTTAAAGAGGTCATACACTTTCTAGAAAACCAGGAGAAATCTAGAAAGTCCTTATTTTATACTGGGAAAATGGCTTTGACTTAGAATGGGTGAAAGCACCTCCTTGGTAGTGACCAAGAGGGACAGATACCTGGTAATGTCTGGCAAATGCTGGGCAGTTTCTGAATCAGACTCGCAATGAGTTCAGTTGGTTGGAAGAAACTGATCTGTGTGTGAAGCTCCCAGTAATCACCTTAGCCCTTTTTTGCTAGATTCCTGCTCCTGATGAATGCCTTTTTGTTTCTTGTGAAGTAGAAAGAGCTTAAATTTTGGAATTTGAGCTTGAGTTCTTAACCTGTCATCACGTGACCTTATGCAAATCATTTTAAATGCTCAGTCTTAATTTCTCCATGCTATTGATATTTGTGATGGTCCAAGGCTGGTTCAGGACACCCCAAATATTCCATATAAACTTAAGGAAATGTCATGATCTTGAGGGACTTCTGTAGAAGTGGCTAGTGGCCCTGTACCCGGTGAGATTGTGGCAGCTATTGGTGAAATCCTTTTCCTGTTATCAAAAGGAAATGGTGGGAGAGATTTCCAAATGAAGGCTCTTCAAGACCAATAACTGTCTTTGTTTTGGATGGCCTAAAGAGTTTCTCCACAATTCCGCCTCCAGTGGAATGGAGTTTTAGGCCTACTTTGCCATCATCATTTGTTATTTGGGAGCCAGCCTGGTGTAAAGGAAAGGTCAGTGGGCTAGAGGCAGAAGGCAGCCTGGTTCTCATCCAAGTTCTGCCACTTCCTAGAAAAGTGACACATCCAAAGTCACCTGGTGAGTAAATGGCTGCGGTCATCGTAATGACTCAGCCTCCCTGCCAGAAGTCTGTTCTTAAAATAAAGATTTAAATAGTGTTGGATGAACAGAGGGGAGATAAAAACTCCCAAGACCTGTTACTTATCATAGCAAATCTCCACTTTCATTATACATAAACTGTTTTGAATATGCAAGTTAGAATGAAAGGATGACCCTCCTTCCCAAAGTCAAATCAGATACCTCTTCTGGAGCCCAGTTGGCTTCAGTGGGTTCTGGCAAGAACTGTCTCTCGTTTCTCTACTTTTTCTTCACCAAAAGTGGCTGGAATAGGGTTAGAAAGAAAGACACCTGTGATACCGTGAGTGGCAGTCCCTCTTTCCTGGTACCTAGACTTTGCTCAATCAGCCTATTCATTTTCTTTCTTGCCACCTTTGGGCAGTTAATGTGGAGAGAAGATCAAACTAGGGATCCTCAGTGGGGAATGCCCCACTTTCCTACCTGGAGGGGACTTGGTAAGCTCTAGGCTGGCCTCCTCGCCTGGGAGCTGAGATGGCTGAAATTAAAACCCAGAGACCATGTGCCTCTCCCTGACTCCTACCACCACAGGTGACAGATACACTGGGCTAAGTCAACCAGCCTCCAACCTCACTTACTCAGACACACCTGCAGACTAGGATGGGGATCTGCAATTTACAAAGTAGCATCTTGAGTGGCTGTTTTGGAAATTTTTAAAGAAACACCTAGATAATTTATTTCTTTAAAAAGAAATAAGGCTTACTTTGGGGCTAAGTTGCTTATACACCTATGGGCATGTCTCCAATGTCTTGGCTATTAAGGTCTTTAAGCGACAGTTTAATATGTTTTTAAGATTGAGGGAGCCAACGACAGTTCTGGAGGAGCTGTGTTTATGTTGGACCGGCCTGCCCGGGGGATGTGCCAGCAGTTCTGCGCACTGCAGGAACTGGAGGTGCAAGCAGGAAGGGCTGAGTGTGGAGGGAAGGACAGGAAAGCCAAGAGGGGTGTGAAGCAGAGCAGTGTGGAGAGAGACGCCCAGCAGCACACTGAGACGGAATCATTCCACGCTCTTTGGGCATTATGTTGTGGAGCGAAAAACAGACCCTTTGGAGCCAGTTCTCTTGGCACCTGCACAGTCAACAGTGAACATCTAGATCTCTTTGTTCTAATTCCTGCAAAGGGCTCCTAGATAGTCAAAGGGTCTGTATTCTTCCAGAGCCTTGCAGACATCATTCCACCTTCCCAACAACCTCTGATACTGAGCCAGACCCCTCGGAGCCTCAGTTTCCTTATCTAAAAAGTGAAAAGAGAGCTCCAAGTTCCTTTGAAGGCCTAAAATTCCATAACTCCAGATGAAATGCCCAATGACTCTCAGACCATGTTCAGGAGGAAAGATGCTGCTTGGTGTAAGCAGACTGTGCATCTGCTGGGTAAGAATAAAGGCAAGATCATGGGTCACTGTCATAGCTTCTCAGGACTGAGAATCTGGCTTAGGCTTGGCTGGGTAAAAGTTGTTTGCACTTTAGATGGGATGGTCAAAAATAAAAATGTGTCTTTCATTCACCAAAAGACTCCTTTCAGCATCCATATACAGGCTGAAATATACCACCACCAGCAAGGATAATTAATAGTGGCTAACTTGAGTGCTCACGTGCCAAGTCCTTTAGGGGCATCATCTCATTTAATTATCACAGCCACCTTGGGGGGTAGATGCTGCTACTGTTTCCTCAATTTTCCAGTGAGGTGAGGATATTGACTCAAAGTTAATTAGCTTGCCTAAGAGCCCGCAACCAGTAACAGGTAGACCTGGCATATGAACCTGGTTCAGAGGACAAACTAGTCACCAGCATCTTTAATAAACAGCTGAAGAACACATCCAGCAATTGGTTTCACCATGACATGGGTACACTGAAAGCCAGATCTCACCTCTATACAACATATCCATGTAACAAAACTTCACTTGTACCCCTACAAAATATGTTGAAATTTAAAAGAAATGGCATTTGGCCTTCAAGGCCCTCTGTTAACAAGGAATTTTGGCAATTTCGCCATTCTATGGGAACTCTCTGTGCTGTGAAGTCTTCTCTTTCCTTCTCATTTGTAGAAAAACAAATGATCGCTCAACAGCAGCCAGGGACATTTGATTTCATAAGGTTGAGAGAAGCTGGGGAACCTCTAAGCTCTCTGACTGTGTGTATATGGGACCTATTGTGAGTCCCTTAGCCTGACTGAAGTTGGTTAGATGACCTCTAAGGCTGCTCCAGTTTTTGGATGTAATGTTCTCTGTCGAAGATCTTTTTATGAATTTCCATTTGCTGGAGAGTCCCACCCTTTCACCCCCGGGGGTCAGGGCAATAGATACAGTATGCATGTCATTTAAAACCATTTTCTTATTTTGTAAATAGATCCCTTGGTGCTCTAAGAGTCTATGAAATTGTTTCAAAATGTCTACGTGTGATTAAGCATCTTGAAGCCAAATGTTGTAAAACCCCCCCCCACCATTGTAGATTTAAAAAATAAATAGGCAATAAAAACTTTTCAGCATGCTGCCAATGGGACACAGTACTTAATCACTTCTATAACATTCGGTTCGGCTCTCAGCTTCCTTCCCTAGGCTTTCAGAGTTGAAGGCACTGGTTAATCTACAAAGCAATGATCTTTTTCCTGATCGTCATAGTCCCAAGAGGTAAAAAATATCTGCCCTTTCATCTCTACCCACCAAATTCTTTCTCTAAGCCTGTAATTGGATCTAAATGGAAAATAAACCCTTTGCAGGCCAAGGAAGTTGGCACTAGAGGGTGACAAGAAGGAGAACATGTTCCACCTCTAATCTGGATAATCGCACTCTCCTACGCAAAGGAAAATAAAAACAAGGCTTCCTCCAAGCAGTGGACCAGACCTATAGTGAGGAAGGGGGTCTCCATGTATATCATCTCAGTCCTCATGGCAAGCATCAGTCAGCTGATATGTATTCACAATACCCAGAAATCATTTTACTTTCCAGAGGACAATGAAATTCTGCCTCCCTAAACTCCTGAACTCTTCTACTTTGACAGAATTTGGGGAGGCAGTTCAAATACCCAATATCACAGTGCTACAACAAGTTAAAAAATGAGGCATAAAGTGTACCCTATACAAATACTACAGTCTCAGAGGAACAGATATTCCCACTGGTGCGCTCAGTTTTTTGAGTCCTGCAGTATGTACCATGGTGTGCTATGCTGGAACAGAGATGAGCAAGTAAGGTTTGCCGGTAGGAGTTCAGAAATGTGTAGAAAAATACGAGCATGGCATGCATAACCCCCTACCAGGTAGAAATTAGTAAGTATCTTCCAGAGGTCTCAAGTATGATGGGAATTCTACAGAAGGAGAGGCGACTTGGTTCTTGCAAATAGTCTGGGAATTGCAACAAGGCATCCTACACTCCAGAAAGATGCCTAGATTAAATCTGCATGGGTGTACACATTCAGAAAGGTTCTCTGGACTCGGTGTGAAGATTGGGGTCTTGCTGTCTGTAGAAAAGTGTAGCTATAAATTACATAGAGAATGCTGAGCCTCTCAGCAGCTAGCTTGTGTTTTTATTCTGGTTATGACATGAATGTTTGTACCCCCCTCTCCACCATTCTAC
>CAUYQV010136678.1:0-61043 GCA_963574575.1 Galagoides demidoff | reverse complement strand
TAAATATTTCTCATATTCCTTAATGATTTTGAGACCAAGAAATGATGCAGGACTTGCAGTCTCTGAGATGGAAACTTGTGTCTTTCTGTCTTGCCAAGACTGCATTGAATAAAGTCTACAATACTCATGATTGGGAGATGTGTGTTTCCGCTGGTCGCCTTTCTGTTAGTCATCTGTGTCACCTGTTAGCATGAGCTCGTTGCCTCATGCAGCTAAAAGACAAGTAGTTTTGCTGAAAATTCATGGCAAAAAGGCTAAGCCTCCCAAAACCGTGGATTTCTTGAGTTTTCTGCTGTCACTTTGCTCATTCAGCCTGATGACAGCAAGGGAGAGGCGTGCAGATTATAACAGGGTTCCCTTGAGAACATCTTTTAAGAGCTGTATCCTCTCCAAATGTGACGATAATCTGAGTTTGTGTTCTGGCTTCTGCCGTGTGTGTGTGTGTGTGTGTGTGTGTGTGTTTTCAAGGAATAATATATTTTAATCTATTATAAATGAGTGATGAGAATCCGGCTAAAAACTGATATGCATGTCATAGATAGTTCTGTTTATTATGAAGAGTTTAAAAATAAAGACACGAAAACCTGCTTGTTATTGACCTAGTCAGGCTCTTTCCTTTTGCACTCACCCTTCCCTACACTTGTTACCATAGTTACCGGTTTAATCACGATGCACAGAACCATTTCTAATTACAGTATATGCCAGCACAAAAATTAATTCTTTGCATATCTTAGGCCACAAACAGCTTGTGGCTTGGTTTTTGGCACTTTATTAACTGCATATTCTGAAGAAGACATTTGTATATTGTTTAAAATCTCTTATCTGCTCTTTGTTGTTAAAATGAAAGTAAGTCTCGAAAGTAGATAGATATTGAAATAATTGATACAAAGATGTTTTAAGAGAAGAGATTCTAATATAAGTGAAACATCATGAGGTTTATTCTGAACATATTAGCTCATAGCAGTTATGATCATTTAACAATGTTTTTTCTGTCAGAAACTGTTACTAAAAGGATGTTCATTATTTGGAAAACAAAACTGTGCTGTGACTCAGCAATTGAACCAGAAACCGCTATTTATTTGCCAAAATTATGAACAACATACATTAGAATTCCCTTTGTTGATTTTTAAAAAAAATTTTGTAGATCACATGGTAAGAATACATTAAACTTCTGTTCACCATGAACACTTTGGGTAATTTCTCCTAATGTCTTGAAATGAAATGAAGGACCAGCCGGAGCTAAATCTGTCTTCTTTTCTGCTGTTGCAGTCATTCTAACTCTGCCAACCTAGTTAAAACACATCACACAAATGTTATAGGCCTTCCTCTTCATTTCTCTTATTATTTTTAGCTGAGCAGCTATTATCGAATACAAATACATCATTCTCAACCGTAGAAGTTTGAGGACATAATTACTTTTATGTGCATTTTATTATCAATATATTGCTATTATTGTTCTTAATTAAAATAACAAAAATCGTTTTACCACAAGGACATTTGCACCAGAATGTTTACTGCAGCTCAGTTCACAATTGCCAACACGTGGAAGCAACCCAAGTTCTCGTCAACCCACGAATGGATTAACAAACGTCGATATGTGTACACCATGGAGTACTGCTCAGCCATCTTTTGCATTTACCTGGATGTAGTTGAAACATACTTTTCTTAGTAAAGTATCACAAGAATAGAAAAAGAAATATTTAATGTACTCAATCCTAATAAGAAAACAACATATAAACAATTACAAACTCACACAAAAGAAAAACACAAGTATAATCTAGTGAGGGGGAGGGGAGAAAAGGTGAGGAGGAGGGAGGGTGACTGGTGGGATCTCACCTAATGTGCACAGTGTGAGGGTCTTTAGCACACTCCCCGGGTGACGGGCTCAACTACAACTTGAACTTTACCTTAGAATTGAAAACAATATAACCTGAACTTTTGTACCCTCATATTAATTTGAAATAAATATATATTACAGTTCATTTCTACTTTAGTAAAATGCTTGATAAAAAGCCCAAAGTAGATTTTTTCTTACAAAATTACTATCTTCCCCTCAACCTATAGATAGATGTTTTCTGTTCAACTGCTCAAGATAATTTTGATTAGATTGTTGCAATGATGATCCCAAGCCTGTCTGACTCACTCTTTTTAGTGTTGATTGGTGCAGGAGAAGGTATACCACACATACAGCTGCAGGAGCCATCACTGTGCCATGCTTTCATTACTCTTCTGATTCCAAATCATTGTATGCATTTTGTCATTCCTAGTCTACCTGGCACTTTCAGTGTCACTATGAAACCAGTCATACTCAGGCAAAGCCTATTTCTATAACAGAGTGATAAATACACGAGTGCGTCACTATTTATGTTGCTGCATCTCTACCTTAACCACCACAAGGTCTTCAAGGGAGGTGTACATTTTCTCAAGAGTAATATATGCAGTCTGGAATTAAACCATATGGCTTCACTTGTGCTTATGGGGAAAATTCATGATTGCTAAATTTTCTGCCTATTAAAACTGAAGCTAGTATCTTTTGTGACAACCTGGGGGGAACTGGAAACCATTCTTCCTGATGAAACATTGCAAGAATGGAGAAACAAGCACATTTACTCAATATCAAGTTGGAACTAGTCACATGTGTACTCAAGACCAAGTTAGAAAGGTGAGTGATGTGATTCAGACCTATAATCTTCACACTCCAAGAGTTTAAGGAGGGAGGATTCCTTGAGCTCAGGAGTTCAAGACCAGCCAGAGCAAGAGCAAGACCCAGTCTCTACTAAAAATAGAAAAGCTGGCTATGCATGGTGGTGGGCAACTGGAGTCCCATCTACTCAGGAGGCTGAGTTAGAGGATTGCTTGAGCTCAAGAGTTTGAGGCTGCTGTGAGATACGATGCCATAGCACTCTACCTAGAGTGACAGAGTGAGACTCTGTCTCCAAACAAAACAAAACAAAACCCAAGTTTGGAACTAATTGATCAACACCTAACTACACATGTGGATGTCAATCTCAATGAAAATCAAGCTGGTGGGAGGGGTGGTGCAGGGCACACTGTCTGGGTGAAGGGCACACAATTTGACTCAGTCTGTACAAAAATGAAGTATGTAAACAAAACATGTGTACCCTTAACATTCTGAAATAAAATGAATAAATAATTAATAAAATTTTAGTGCTGACAGAGACTTAACAAGTACAATATAAACAAAAGACTGGGACAGATCACACCTATAATCTCAGCACTCTGGGAGGCCAAGGCAGGAGGATCCCCTGAGCTCAGGAGTTTGAGACCAACCTGAACAAGAGAAAAACCCCAACTTTATTCAAAAATAGAAAAATAATCTGGGGTAGTAGTGGGCACCTGTAGTCCCAGCTCCTGGGGAGGCTGAGACAAGAGGATCAGATCACTTAAGCCCAAGAGTTTGAGATTGCTGTGAGCTATGATGCCAAGGCACTCTACCCAGGGTGACAGAGTGAGACTGTGTTGGAAGAAAGGAAAGAAGGAAGGGAGAGAGGGAGGGAGGAAAGAGAAGAAAGAGAGAGAGGGAAGGAGGGGGGAAGGGAAGGGAAGGGAAGGGAAGGGAGAGAGGAAAGACTGAAGCAGATAATTATAAAATAAAAACATAAAAAATTTCTTGCCACAAAGGCTTGACTTTTTCTTGTTGCTTCTGTTTAAAATCATCCTAGTCTAGTTCCAGTTTAAGATATGCACCCACTCAACATGTACTTTATTACAAGATAAGTTTTAAGTGCCAATTGAATTTTCTTCTGACTTTTTCCATCTGGTAGACTTAAATTACAGTTAATGGACACATATAATGAGCATATTATATTGTTAACTGAAATAGCTTTAAAATCAGTGAGCTATTTAATTGCCATTTAAGTTGGTGAAGAGTGGCCTCTCTTTAATTGGGGGAATTGAGGAAGACATATTTATTGACTTTTTATTTAGTATTTATTTGCTGCCATTGGCCTGGCAGCAAATGTAAATCAGCCAGGAAAGCATAATCTTAATAAGTGCAGCTGTATTGACTTAAAAGAGACAAAAATCTCTTAATTTGGATAATAGATTTTGCATCAGGAAGAGGAGACAATTAAATCATTCACAGTTCTAAATACTCTAGAAATGAAATTATAGACATGACTATTTGAAGACTGCTATCTGAGCTTGCCTGTTTCTTTCTTCCCCAGGATTCTTTGGCATTATAGCAGCTAAGTAGTACTAATTGTTTTTCTGGAGCAATATTCAGAGTTAAAATCTGCATTCTAACTCGAATCTAGAGGTCTGACAGGTGTAATTTAGACTTCAACACAGATCTCCTCCACTGGGAATTGTAAATAGGGTTGATATTTTTAGGGACAGCATTTTTCAGAAAAACATTTTAATAATTTAATTAAAGTGACAGTCCCCATCAGATTCCTTCAGCAGTTCCGGTCCCTTGTTTTACTCTCTGATTCACTGGAAGTCACTATTATCGACATGAGGGATAACATCAGGCTTCTTTTTATGTATTTGTTGACTTGTTCATACATTAATAAAACATTTTTAGTACCAAGTATCATGCAGAATGCCACCTCTGTTTGTGTTGTGTCTTAGGCACCTTTGTATATTCTTAAAACATTGATTGAGTAATGCTGTATAGGTTGTACCATAACTTGTTTTCTAATTCTTTCAGTAATTTTTTTCATAAAGGTTCCTGGCTGGGCACCTGTGGCTCAAGTGGCTAAGGCGCCATCCATATACACCTAAGGTGGTGGGTTCGAATCCAGCCCAGGCCCACCAAACAATGACGACTGCAACCAAAACAAAACAGCCGGGCATTGTGGCTGGTGCCTGTGGTCCCAGCTACTTGGGAGGTTGAGGCAGGACACTCGCTTGAGCCCAGGAGTTGGAGGTTGCTGTGTGCTATGATGCCAGGGCACTCTACCCAGGGGGACAACTTGAGGCTCTGTCTCAAAAAATAAATAAATAAATAAATAAATAAATAAATAACAAAGGTTCCTATAGGCAAAACGCACTTGTATTTCAAATACATGAAGGGACATTTGGACATGCTTGCTTGTTTCTGTCCACGGGGATTTTACGTGTCTTGATTTTTGTGTATCTCAAAACTTTCATAATGACCCACATCCCTCATAATATGTATGTAAAGTAATGTATTTAACTGAGGGTCATTTGGGTTGATTCCTTTTTATTTGTTTTGATAACTTGCCTTTCCCCAAAAGGCATTTGGGGAATGTTTCCTTTTTTAATTCTACTAAAAGTAGATAATTGGTTTCTGTTGTCTTTACTGTCAGCAACAATGGAAATGATTCATTTTAATGATAGTTATATAATGAAATGATACATTTTAATTTAAATTTCTTTGATCCGGATGTCATTGACCATCTTTTCACATATTGTTATACTAGACGTTTATTGTTCTTTGAGGTTACTTATTTGTATTCTTTCCTTATTTTATTATTTGTTTGTCCTTTTATTATTTATTTCTAGGGGTTATAAATTATGGATAGTAACCACCTACTACAACTCAGCAAGTAGTTTCTCTTAGTTGCATGCTTATTTTTTAGTTTTATGAAATTTTTGCTCTACATGTGTTTTACATTTTTATGTTGTTTTTCCCCTCAGTTCTGCATGTATGGAACATATTGTAACCCTCAAGTCACAGTTGACTTCTGCAATTATGAAAGGTGCTCAGGGTGACTTGTATTCATCTTTTGGTCTTGATATATATTGTGTATTACAATTTTGATAAAGTGTTTTCCTTTCTTAAAATATATATATACATTTTTGTGCATTCTTTGTGTATTTCTTTTCCATGGGTATTGGTATTGAAAATTGGGATTTTAAAAATTCTAATTTTTCTTTCTTTATTTCTTTCTTTTTTTTTTTTATTAGACCTCCTATTTCATCCCACAATCCCACTACTAGGCATCTATCCAGAAGAAAAAAATCATTTTATCATAAGGATATTTGCAGATTGTTTATCAATCTACAATCTCAATTTACAATTGCCAAGATGTGGAAACAACCTAAATGCCCAGCACCCTAGAAATGGAATAAAATCTAATTTTTCTCAGTATTTCTGTTGTTCTGGATGTGGTTTGAGGTAAAGTCTTTTGATGATTTTGATGGATGTAGGGAGAGCAGGAGCAGGGGCTTTGATATTTGAGGGTAACTTCTTTTCTGTGCATCGAAGATCTGATCTTTAAGTTGCTGTAAGTTTTCTTGTGAATGTCCCCTTCTCCGTCCTGAATATCTCTTCAAAGGTGAGTGAGAAATTCCTGAGAGCTGTGGTGAACAACCAAATCCAGTGGGCACAGCGGTTTGCCACCCACTTATACCTACTGGCCAGCCATTATACCCACTGAGAGCTAAGAAGGTAAGCTTCAGTTCTTTCCACAGCCATAAGACCTGTAATTCCAGGGTGGTGAATTTTTTTTTTTTCATACAGCATAGCTCACCCTAACCTCAACCTCCCAGACTCAAGTGATCCTCCTGCTTCAGCCTCCTGAGTAGCTGGGTCTATAGGCACCTACCACCACACCTGCTTGGATAGTTTTTTTTTTTTTAATTTTTTAGTAGAGACAGGATCTTGCTCTTGCTCAAGCTGGCCTCCAACTCCTGAGCTCAAGTGATCCACCCAACTCTCCTTGACCTCCCAGAGTGCTTACAGGCTTAAGCTACAGCATGCAGCCACCAGGATGGTGAATTAATGCCACACTATCCAAATAGCAGACTTTGCTATTGAAACTCAGAATAAAAGCACATTACTACACACTCAGTTGCGCATGCCTAGCAAAGATGGCATTTTAGTAAAGATATCATCTTCATTACAGTAGTCAAGAAATGCGTGTGGAATTGATGGACTGAGAGAGGATCAGAGTCCCATTCACACAGGGGGTCCTCATGGCCTAATCACCTCTTCCAGGCCCCACTTCTTAATGTTTTTGCATTGGTAAATGCCGGAGTTTTGAAGGGGATGCATTCAAACCATAGCAGGTAGGCTCATGCTTTTATCATTCCTAGCATTCTTCACTCCATGATGGAGACCTGAGATTTGTCTAGTTCATCATTTTCTTTGCACTGAAGGATTGCCTTTAGTATTATTATTATTACTATTATTATTATTATTATTATTATTATTGGTAGAGCTGGTTTACTAGAAATGGATTCTTTAAGCTTTTGTTTATCTGAAAAAGTCTTTGTTTTGTTTTTATTCTTGAAATGTGTACTTCCCTGGGCATAGAATTTGAGGTTGATATATTTATTTTCCCACCAAGCACAATAGAAATAATCTTCCACTGTCTTTTGGACTCAACTAATAGCACGATATACAGAAAGAAGTAAAAGTCTCTGGATACTCACCTACGGTATATAGATTTCAAAATATGTGTTTACTCAATGATCAAAATTCTACACCACAAGGCTGAAAATGTCAAAAAGCTTTCTAAGAAAACTTTTTGTGGATGTTAAATACATGTAGACAGCATCTGGGAATGGGAGATTTTAAGATTCTGTTTCTGTAGCTCAGGCTTTAATAGAGTTTGGATTATCTAATATATAATTTCTCTCAGCCTCTCTCAGTTTCTTCATCTGTAAAATGGACATAGTAACAGTCATTATCTCTTGGGATAGGTGCAAAGATCGAGATGGGAAAACATATACTTGTAACTGTGCTTATCTCAATCTAATGCCCAGTAAATACTTATTACGATGTCGGTTATGGTAATAGTGATTACCATAACAAGGCCCTGTGATTGCTTTTATTACTTCTTCTTTTTGTTGTCTTCAAATTGGATACAATTTCCTATCTTAAGAATTTAACAATTTAGCTCAGAAGAGCCAAATGCTTTAGCAGTAATGGATAATTTATATGCTTCTGTACTCTGTGTTATATGAATTTCATACATTGTACTGTATATCAGAATATCGATTATTTAATAAAATGTCATACCAGAATTATGTGGCATGAAGTGACAAGAAAAATTATCTATGTTTGGGTAATAGTTGTATTGCTCTTACTGTTTGGTACGTGGGAAGAAAGGAATGCTCATTTTGTCTGTAGGAAAAAAACCCACCCGGATTCTTGATAGAAGTCTTCAAATAATTTGAATAGCTTTTATTCTTAAGAATTCAAAGGGATTAAAATGAAGATCAGCTTCTGAGACTCCAAAGAACCTCACCAAGCAAAAAAAGATTCTTTTAAAACTGAAATTCAGAGTTGAGTGTAATTATCTAAATTTAGCTTGGGAAGTGCATAAAAATAAGCTCCTTAGAAAGATGAGTTCATGTTGAAACTTTAAAAAAAAAACAGAATGAAAGGTTTATAAAGTTGTGTTTGGTTTTTTTTTTAATTTAGGCTTATGTTATACTTTTTGTTGCTGTTGTTCTTATCTAAGCTAAATATCTTCTCTATAAAAAGAATATTAATAAGGAAGTAATTGTCACTCTTAAACTCCCATGGCATTTTTATTTTAAAACTGCTGATGTTATTTTTAAACAGCATCAAAAGAGCCAAGTGTTTAAAGAATGGTGTTTTTCATGTTTTTTGTTTTGTCTTGTTTTGTTTTGTTTTTGTGACAGTCTCACTCTGCACCCTGGGTAGACTGTGGTGGCATCATAGCTCACAGTTCAAGTGATCCTCCTGCCTCAGTCTCCTGAGTAGCTGCGACTATAGGTGCCCACCACCACACCCAGCTAGTTTTTCTACTTTTAGTAGAGATGGGGTCTTGCTCTTGCTCAGGCTGGTCTGGAACTCCTATGCTCAGGCAATCCTCTCACATTGGCCTTCCAGAGAGTTGAGACTACGGTCATGAGCTACCGTGCCCAGCTGCCCTGTCTAGGTTCTTTGAGGACAGTGTTGAGACAGGACTAATTCTTCATATCAAAACAGAGTTTGTTTTCATCAGTCCCAAGACAGGTGTGAGGCTATGACACAGACAGGAGACCATATTTATCATCCTGTTATTTACTCCTTACCCTGTGATTTTCTTCCTCTCAAGGATTTATCACATTCTGCTTTATGATTTAATAGTTTATTTACTTCTCTCCCTCACTAAACTGGAAGCATTGCCATGTTGGGAGTATTGCTGTTGTTTTGTTTATATTTATGGCTGTTGCATTGACTAACATGGCGGCTTCCACTTGCCCAAGCCTCTTTATAGTACATCTGAGGGATGGTGGACTTAATAACTGCTGACAGCACAATCTCATTCTGTCCCAAAGGGCAGCAAGGTTAGATGTAGAGGGGAATCTTATTATAATGGGCAAGTTGTATACGTGCCCTATCTAATCAATATGGTTCAGGGCAGTTTTACAAAATTTAGGACAGTATTCTTATTTGTATTTTAGGAACTAAATTTGTCTGTGTTTAACCCAGCATCCTGCCTTCATCCTTTTTGGAGAACAACTACAGAGCAGTACGCCTGTGACAGTAGCCCTTGTGCTTCTAAAGTCCTCCTGGCCTATGGAAGCATGAGCTAATGAGACTTCATCATGAGATCTAACTTTCAAAATATTTTGACTAAGATAGATGATTGCAGGAATATGAAGATGTTCCTGAGTGTTTATGAGTGCCTTAAATATACAAAAAATAATAATAATACGAGTTCTAAAAGTGAAGCCTGCTGTTTTGTTCTGTGTCACGGGGCTGTCAGCTTGAATTTACCTGATATTTCTGGGAAGGCTATATATTTTAAAATTTTGTTTGTTTCTTGTACTTACTCATAAGCCTTGGATTTACAGCATGGCCTTCTCCATGACTTTCTCCTCTACGAAAAAACCTAATAAGGTTTTCTAGTAAATGTACATTGTGGAATTGTACACAAAATGTATTTTCAGACACCTCTATCCATTTAAAGTAACCAAGAATATCACCAATAATTCGAGTCTTTCCATTAGATAATGTTTCATTATTTAGTTTTGAGAGTTTGATCTTAAATAGAAATTTCTGTGATAAACCTGAGATCTGTGGCCAAATTGTCTTTAAATTAAGTATAATGGAACCCTTTATATGTTGACCACCCAAGGGACTGTACCAAACTGGTCGACACATGGAGGTGGTCACCTTCAGGAACTAGGCCACTGTACTGATCCATACATGTGGTGCATGTCCAATCTATGAAACTTAGGGCAGCTTAAGCAGGTGGGCAGTGTCGAGAGGTGGTCAGCTATGGAGGTTCAATAGTATATTGGAATGTAATGAATCTGAATTCAGTGCTTATTTATAGTCTATCTCTTTTGTACCTGATAATTCAAATAGGAAAACAAAATATCTGACCTTTTCATGCTGCCTTATTTTAGGTGCATTTTCAGTTCCCTGCCCCATGCCAGCCAGTGCCCACTCAGTGGGGCAGTAAATATTTTCTTTCTGACTCTGAAAATGACTCTGAAATATACTGTTCATTTCTGTCAAGCTCTTATAGATGAATTTTCAGTTTTAATTCTTTACTTTTGAGGCTGAGCACGGTGGCCTGTAATTCCAGCACTCTGGGAGGCCGAGGCAGATGGAGTACTAGAGCACAGAGAGTTCAAAACTAGACTGAGCAAAAGTGAGACCCCGACTCTACTAAAAATAGAAAAACTAGCGAGGTGTGGTGTAGGCACCTGTACTCCCAGCTACTTGGGAGACTAAGGCAGGAGGCTCGCTCGAGTCCAAGAGTTTGAGGATGCTTAGAGCTATGATGATGCCAGGGTACTCAAAAGATCCCAGTACAGTTAATGAAAAGTTATGACAATGGGAGTTGAGAGACTTGGGTACAGTTTGGCCACTGACTGGCTGACCTTGGCCAGATGGACAGGGCTCTGTTTTTTCTCTGAGGGACTCAAACATCTCTTGTAGCTAAGTGCCATGGTCTGTTGTCAGCATGTACCAGCTGCTCTTGGGCTTCTGTTTGGAGTGAGGGCAGACCTCCCACTGACTATGGAAACCAAATTCTTTTTTTTTTTTTTTTTTTTGAGACGAAGCCTCAAGCTATCCCCCTGGGTAGAGTGCCATGGCATCACAGCTCATAGCAGCCTCCAACTCCTGGGCTCAAGCGAGTCTCCTGCCTCTGCCTCTCAAGTAGCTGGGACCACAGGCTCCCGCCACAACACCCGGCCATTTTTTTTCTTTGGTTGCAGCCATCATTGTTGTTTGGTGGGCCCGGGCTGGGGATTCGAACCTGCCACCTTTGGTGTACGTGGCTGGTGCCTTAGCCGATTGAGCCACAGGCGCTGAGCCGGAAACCAAATTCTTTGCCTAAATTCTACTATGGTCAGTTAATAATTCAGTGTTCAGAGATGGTTGGACACTTCTTAAGAGAAGGAATCCTTTCTTACGCACCATGTTCTTCTGTCCCAAAAGGCAGTCTCAGGACAGAAGCTGTACATTCCTTATGCTTGTCTCCAAATTTTGTTTATCAGTAAAAGCACTTCCCACATGCATATGTAGGAGGGAGGGAGGCTGGGCATGCAGCAAAGCATAGAAAAGATACATAGGTACAGAGTTACCCGTTACTTTGGGTCTTCATTTCCTTGTGAAGGCTGCCATGTCCCATAACACTTATATTAAATAAGTTTGTATGCTTGTCTCCTGTCTTTTTGTCTTTGTTTTTTTTTTTTGAGACAGAGTCTCACTCTGTCCCCTGGTAGAGAACTGTGGTGTCATAGCTAACAGCAACCTCAAACTCCTGGGCTCAGGCAATTCTCCTGCCTCAGCCTCCCAAGTAGGTAGGACTATAGGCATCTGCCACCATACCTGGCTGGTTTTTCTATTTTTAGCAGAGACAGGGTCTGCCTCTTACCCAGACTGATCTTGAATGCGTGAGCTCACGGGATCCTCCCTTCTTGGCCTCTCAGAGTGCTGGGATTATAGGCGTGAGGCACTGTGCCCGGCCATGCTTTTCTCTTATTAGTCTGACTTTTGTTATTGTGGCCTCAATGGTGAGTGGAAGATGGATGGTGAGTGGAGATATGTAAAGGATGTGGATGCAGACCCAAGTTCATTTGAACTACATCAAGGTGTCCTGCTTCAAACAGATGAGGTTTTGATTCCAGGCAATTCAGTGAATTCAAGGGGCAGCCCAAAGTGAGGGGGATTTAGTCAGGACTGAGATTGGAAAGGGGCACGGATAGCATTAGAGGAGGCTAATGGACTATGACCATCTTGGGTATGTGCGGGGGGTGGGGGGGTTTGAGCTGGAGGGGCTATGCAGGAGAGAAAGCCAGAGGTCTCAGGTAGCAGGTGGTCTGTAAGGCAGACCAGGAAGTGGTTGGCTGGCAGGCAGGATACTACCAGGGTAAGCCAGCGAAGCCAGACGTCTCCCAGCCCCCCAGGCCCGTCAGTGGCAATGGCTCAGAGGTAAATTGTGCTTGTTAGGTTTAAGGGGCAGTGTTACCAGATGCAGAGGCTGCCTGTCACTGTCCAGCCATTATGCAGAGATGGATTTAGGTCCAAACAAGCTTTATTATCAGAAGGCCAGTGATTCTGGAGAACAGTGAGAGTAGCCTCTCCATTCTGTCCTCCCTCAGTTACAATTCTAATAACTTTAAAAAGGAACACAAGGAAACCAACCTAGAAAATTTTACCTTTATCTGTTAGAGAATGACATCAAAGTCGTCTCCATTCTAAAATGCAAAATGTTTACACAACAGAAAGATTCTTTCTTTCTTTCTTTTTTTTTTTTTAGAGACAGAGTCTCAATTTGTTGCCCTCGGTAGGGTGCTGTGGCATCACAGCTCACAGCAACCTCCAGCTCTTGGGCTTAGGCTATTCTCTTGCTTCAGCCTCCCAAGTAGATGGGACCACAGGTGCCAATTACAACCCCTGGCTATTGTTTTTTTTTTTTTTTTGCTGCAGTTTGGCTGGGGTTGGGTTTGTGCCTGCCACCCTTGGTATGTGGGGCCAGTTTCCTACTCACTGAGCCACAGGTGCTGCCCTAGGTTATTTCATTTTAACAAAATAGCTAAGAGAATCATCAGAGAAAACGTGTATCATCAAAGTAAACTTTACCAATTTCCCAACACCTATGTCTATGTGTGACTGCTCCTCTGAGTCTCCTGAGACAGACATCCTCACAATCATGGTGAAACCTTAACTAGATAATAGTGGGCGGGGGTGGGGGGGTGGGGGGGGGAGGAGAATGTGAGCTGAGCAGACCAGGTCAGCTGCACTGCCTCAGCTCAGCTCGCCATCCGCCTGCTGAGCTACCAACAGAATTCTGCTTCCCAGACCCCATCTTGTAGGCTGCTTTTCTGGCTTCAGAAGGAAGGGCTAGCTATTTAACTAGTGGCCACAGGTCATCTGTCCTGGTGGTGGGCGGTGGTTCTGCTGTAACTCTACAGGTAATTTTATGTATTGAGAGGATCTGGAAGACATTTGTCTTCAGTGATGTCATACATGCTCCTTGCATTCTTTGCTCAATCACAATGGCTGACGACATTCCCCACATCCAAAGCTGAAATTTCCCTACTTAATTTGGGCTCTCATCAGGGTGGGTTTCTAACCAAGTCAGCTGTCCCATCTGTGCCTGCAGCTCTCAGAAGGGAAAGATGTTGTCCCCCATGGCCTCCCCAAGTCAGCTGCATGAAAGGGAGCTCATCAAGGATTACAGGGAGATGAAATAAGGGAAGGTAAAACTAGGTTTCAAAGGAGGCTTGAGTGTGGCTGCTTGCCTCCAAGAGGTGGTGACATGCAGATTTGCAAGCTTAGAAGCTATGTGAGAAACTGAACTGTTTCTGAATATGTCACCATGGTTACCATCTATAAAAAAATAACGAGGAGAGAAAAATAAGAGCACTAGAGTTTGCAGACTGTTTTTTTCTTGTAAGATTGGTTTTTATCTGTCTGATAAAATGAAAAGATCCTGTGGGGTGTGTTATCTTGACTAAATAAAAGAAAACAAAACAAATAATAAATTTCTCCTTAAATGCTGGCTGCTGAGCATTCAAGGATGCATGTCCTCTCTCCATCCCCTAGATGTCATGAATCTTGTGTTCAGGGAATCACTGTGAAACCAAACCGTCCTCTCGTCCACCTGCTGAGCTACCAACAGAATTCTGTGATGACTTGTGTTCCTCAGCCACTGCTTCTTAGGTTTGTCACTGGTGCAGTGACACATTCTTGAATTTCAGTGCTACTTGCATCCAGCTGTGCCATTGATTTCCTCATTGAATCTGATGGTTTTAAGCACAATAGGAAAGATGACTTAATGGGTCTTAAATGTTTACTGTTATTGAAACCATTCTGCAATTTTCATTACCAACAGAAGTCCCTACTGAAACGATTTTATTTCTGCTTCCCGAAGGCTCTGGTAAGCAAAGATGTGAGGAAATGCGGTTCACGCCAGCTGTTTTTGCATCTAATTGGGAGAGAACTAAGTGCTCATATTTAGTGAAACTCCACTAAATGGCTCTTCTTAAGGATGAGAGGCAAAAGGCGACACGTTTTCACAATGTAATGAAGCATGAAGGCTGACATTTCCCCAACATTAGTCTTCTCACACGGTAAAAAGACTGGTATTTTTAGAAGATGGTCCCTTAATATTAGATGATGTATATGAAGAAAGCAGAGTGTGCCCAGCCCCAAATATGCCCTTTTGACATAAGGATTATTTTGAGTTGAAGGTAACTGAGAAACAGCAGACACAGGAGACACCTCTACCTTCTTCTCGTTGCCTACAATCAGGGCATCAATTTCCTTCGTGTAGATGCCCCTCCCCCCTTCCCTCATACCAGGGAGGACAGAACAACTCTTTTTTTTTTTTGAGACAGTCTCACTCCGTCACCCTGGGTAGAGTGTCGTGACATCATAGCTCACAGTAACCTCAAATTCCCGGGCTCAAGCGATCCTCCTGCCTCAGCCTCCTGGGTAGCTGAGACTACAGGCATCTTCCTCCATGCCCAGCTAGTTTTCCTACAGGGTCTCAATTTGCACAGGCTGATCTGGAACACCTGAGCTCAAGGGATCCTCTCACCTCGGCCTCCCAGCGTGTTGAGATTACAGGTGGGAGTTACAGGCGGGAGCCATAGCATCTGGCTGAGACAGAATGACCTCTTAATCACCAGAGATGATTCTAGATTCTTATTAATCCAGCACCTGAGGGATCTGAGTAACAAATCTTACTAAACAATCCTTATGTCCATGGGTTGTTTCTCCCATATATTTACTAATCCACAGTTTTAAACCCCTAAATCTCCAAACTTCTTTTTCTTTGTCATATCACTTGTGCTTGTCAATAGAAAAGAAGCTGGACTCTGTAAAATAATCTAAGGAGGTTTATTCTGGGCCACATTGGAGGCCCTGGACCCACAGCCACACCCAAGAAGCCTTGAGCAAAGGTCATGCATCAGTACAGGGAAAACATACATTGGTTTGGCTCAGAAAGGTGGGACATAAGGATGGGGGCGGCTCACAAGTTCTAGGTGGGTTTAAAGATTCTTTAGTTGACAATTGGCTGAAAGAATTAGGCTCCAACTGAAGACTAGGAGTCAGTGAAAAGGGATGCTTAAGATAAAGGGCCTGTAAATGGGAGACAAAGTCCCCACAGACTCAAGTGGTTTGGGACCTGCAAGGGGGTCTCTTGCATAGCCTAAGGCCTGTTAGTGACTCATTGAGGACAGATCTGAGGAGGGAAGGTGATGTGATGAGGCCTGTCTGATCTCCTTTCTCTTGGCCAACAACTCAGTTTTAAGGATCCCCTTGGCAGCCACTTGTGGGGAGTCTTAAAATTTTGTTTTAGTTCACAAAATGTTGGCCATTTCATGGTGACCTGTGTTGACTGTTCTGGAGGTTGTGTTTCCTGCTGCAAGAGATGAAAGGGGGGCTGAAGACTTAACGTTTTTTAATTTTTAGTTGCAGCTAAAAGGAAAACTTCCTAAATTAGAAAAGTTCAGGCCTAAATATTCATTTTGTCATTTTTGGAAAAGTCTTAAAAAAAAGAATGTCTATGTGTGCATTTTTATGTGTTTATGTATATGTATGTGTGCATATATACACATGTGCTTATATATATGTGAATATAAATGTATGTATATAGATATCTGTGTATATGCATAAAATCTTGCTCAAACTCCGTTTATATTAGCCCAAGTCTAAGAAAGCTTGACAATTTACTGAAAGCAGATGTTTTAAATGAAGTTTATTCTTTCTCTGTTTTCTGGAAAATTAATATTAATGTTATCAGTTGCCTATCATAAACTGAAAGATACTTATGTTATTTGGGGCAGATTGAGAAGCCTGGGTGGTAAATAGTGTCTTTAGTGGACAATTAATGAAGGAAATTTTATTAAGAATGATATTAAAGATTAATCATAATTATGGTTATTATCTTCCCACTACTCAGATTTTTTTTTATTACCATTGAAAGCATTTGCTTCTCTACATCCCCTTCTTTAGCCAACCACACAGAATGTGCAGGCAGTCCCCAAGTTACAAACATCTCACTTACATACACTTTGCACTTGCGAATGGAGGCTGTTACAGCAAGTCCCTGAGTTACAAACGTCTGACATACAACTCCAGCTTATGAACTTGCATCAGTCCATTATGAATAATTCACTTAAAAAGCTATTTTAACATGTTTTAACCTGAAGAAGTAATTGCAAAAAAAAAGCCATTATGGTTATATATCACATAAAAGTTAAATTTAAGTCAGAATGTACCAAATATTGCAAGCCCCATGAAAGTTAGTTTTTAAATTCTCTTCTAGGTTATTAAGTATAAGGAACAATTATTGAGAATATATCTATATGCTACTGTTGTTATATGAATAGGCTGGCCTGAAATCTTAACTTGTTCATAATATGTCTTCATCTGTTTAAATTAATAGTAACCATATACCTCTTGGTGCTATACATACATGGGGATGTTATTTTCATCATCTGTGTTTTTACAAATTTTCTACACAATTTTTAATTTTTTCCCAATTGGCAATAACGAAAGTTAATTTATTCACCTATATTTTGAAAAAACAATACATCATTTATAGCAATATCCCTTTGAGATACACCTAAATTTATTTTGTGAAAGGAAAAATTTAAATAGAATTTTGAATGATGTATCCTTTATATTGGCCAAATCGAATCATTTGGTCTATCTCAGGCCTTCCAGAAATACCAAATAGAGCAAAATGGAGAGCAGATTTAAATCAAAGGCAAACTGCTACACAGGTAGGAGCTCAAGGCATTCATTAGCATTCTGGATCATGAGGCAATCTTATTCTAAAGATAAAATAAAATTTTGTTTTGTGTCTAAGTTATGTTTGAATTTGCTTTGAAGCCCACTGATTCATGGTCTCTCACTCTATAGAAGGACAAAACACAGTGCAACAGGTAGGAAGAAACCCATTATGATGTGACTTATTCACACTTCACGTGATTTGGGAAGTAGCATGTTATAGTCACAGAGACTTGAAGTTTGAAGGCAGAGAAAAGAAAACTTGAATCTGCCACTTGGTAAAAATGAATGGCCGTAGAGATGAGACTCAATCTCTGAACTTCAAAGGCCCTTATATAAGAAAAGGGAATCATGAGTCCGTTGTGTAATATTTTGCATATGGATTTTCTCTCCAAATGATACTGCTGTTCTGAGCTACTCCACACAGTACTGCATGTAGAGTTACCCTGTTTTGAACTGCTACAGAGTGTCCATAAGATGAAATAGCTGAAAGGATTTAACCCCTCCCCTTGTGCTGGACTTGTGAGTGATTTCTGGTGTTTTACTGTTAAAAATAAATAATGTGAGGCGCTGTGCCTCACACCTGTAATCCCAGCAGTTGGCAGCCTGAGGCAGGTAGATTGCCTGAGCTCACAGGTTTGAGACCAGCCTGAGCAAGAGGGAGACCTTCATCTCTAAAAATAGCCAGGTGTTGTGGTGGGAGCCTATAATCCCAGCTACTTGGGAGGCTGAGGCAAGAGGATCATTTGAGCCCAAGAGTTTGAGGTTGCTGTGAGCTGTGATGCCATTGCACTCTACTAACAGTGACAAAGTAAGACTCTGTCTCAAAAAAAAAAAAAAAATACACACACACATATAATGTTGCTTGAGCTCAGAAGTTCAAGACCAGCCTGAGCAAGAGCAAGACCTTGTCTCTAAAAAATAGCTTAGCATTATGGCGGGTGCCTATAGTCCCAGATACTTGAGTTTTAAGGTTGCTATGATGCCATGGTACTCTACTGAGGGCAACAGCATAAAACTCTGCATCAAAAAAAAAAAAATACATATATGTATATATATGTTTTTCTTACTGTTGAGGCTGAGGTGGATGAATCCTTTGAGCTCAGGAGTTCAAGACCAGCCTGAACAACAGCAAGATCCCATCTCTACTAAAAACAAGAAAGTATGTTGGCATGGTGGTGAGCACCTGTAGTCCCATCTATGCTGAAGGCTGAGGCAGAGAATCACTTTGGCACAAGGGTTTGAGATTGCTGTGAGCTATGATGATGCCATGATACTCTAGCCAGGGGAGACAGAGTGAGACTCTGTCTCATAAACAAACAAACTACTAACATGAAAATCATTGCATTCTGGTAGCTTGTTCAGGTTACTCTGAAGTAGGAATGATTAAAAGTAGAAGAGTTTATGATAGAGAATGTAGCCAATTATTAACTAAAAAATGAACTATTCTCTTTTTTTGCAATTGCACAGAAATTTCTCCCTTTTTTTTTTTTTTTTTGGTGAGAAACAACTGTGAGTAGAACGGACCCTCTACTTCTGCAGAGGGGCATCAGTCTACTGGACAGAGGTAGTCTCTTATATTTTGTGAGTCTATCTTTTGAGCTAAGTCAGGGAAACTGCTCTTCTATGAGCTCCTTATTTTTTTTTGCAATATACTAAAGTACCTTTGTCTAGATTGGGTGTCGATGATTTCCTATTGGTCACTTTCCTATCATTTAGTCACTTAATCTGAGAACATTTAATTTTGTCTGTACCTTTTCCTTTTAAATATCTTTGAAGGACTCAAAGAAGTCTTGTGGTTTAAAGATTAGGACAGTCTACTGTCCTATCTGCCGATTTGCAACTCAATCAACATCTTTGTTTTAAGATCATCAGCAAAGAAGGTGGGTAAGATACCATGAAATGGTCACCCTGAGACCAGATTATATTCAGAAGGTAGGAGTTCAGTGGTCTCTGCAACCTGAGAGTCATTTACTTTTAGTCTCTGATGTTTCTTTTTTTTTGGAGGGGTTGGATTTTGGGCCAATTTGACAGGTATGATCTCTAGGATATTGATAATGTGAAGTATGGAACGCTCTGTGTTCTGTGGTTACCATTCTAGTAGGTATCACTTTGTTGAGAAATTTGTATTGCTTTTTCTTACCAAGTTTTAGCATCATCAGGTCCATCAGGAGAAGAGTTAATTGATAGGTATCAGGGTATCCTAGAGTATAAATTCTTAGAATAAAATTAAGTTCTTTAGCAAACTTCTGTTTTTTCTTAGGCGAGCTAGGAAACTTTTTACTTTGATTATGCACATCTAATCTAAACCAAGATGTGAAGCTATTAAATAATAAGGTTGGTTATCATCTACATCTATAAAATATTAAGAAGGAATGTTATTTATTTGCCAGGGCATGTTTAAGAAGAACTGGCTGAGGAAAGGGAAGTGGATTCTGTGGAGGTGGTAGAGGACAGAGCCAAGGGCAGAAGGAGGGCAACTGAAGGGATGCGGGAAGAGGCTGATGGAGTAAGGCCATGGGAGAGAGGCACTTCCAGTTTGGGTTTCATGTACTCAATGATTTATTACCCTTTCTCAGGAGTTCTTAAGGGAAATAATTTTAGAGTTTTTCCAAGTTTTAAAGGCCTCTGCAAAAAACAAAGGCAAATGCTGGTCATTAAATATTTGGAATTTTTAACAACTTCTTTTGCTAAGGCATCTCACAGGAGAATTCTTTGCTTTCTTTCTTTCTTTGTTTTCTTTTTGATGCAGGGTCTCATTCTGTCACCCTAGGTAGAGTGCCACGGTATCATCATAGCTCACAGCAAACCTCAAACTCTTGGGGTCAAGTGATCCTCCTGCCTCAGCCTCCTGAGTAGCTGTGACTATGGGCACCTGCTACAACCCTTAATAATTTTTCTATTTTCAGTAGAGACAGGGTGGAGCAAGTAAAGACCTTGCTCAGGCTGGTCTTGCACTACTCCTGAGCTCAAAGTATCCTCCTGACTCAGCCTCCCTGAGTGCTGGGATCACAGGTGGCATGAGTCACTGTGCTTGGCCAGGAGAATTATTTTTATATTCCAGGTTCCCTTGGTGTCACCAATAAAGTTCAAATGGGTATAGTTTATTCAATAAACTGTACAGCAACCTCCAGGCTCATTGAAATGACTGGAGAATTGATTCATTGCAAGAAAACCTGGGCATCGGTCCCCAGGGTCTACATTCCTATTCCCCAGCACCAGTCTTATCCATGGGGGAGCTCCACAAAGCAGAAAAACAATACAAATCAAAAAGCTCATCCCACGGACAACGAAGATGGAGGGATTTCAAAGCTCAGGCAGTGCCTTAGCACAAGGGATCAGGAGCAGGACTAGCCCAACTGCATGGTCACTGGGACTCCACTGAGGGCACTGACCAGGCTGTCCGGTGTGTTGAAGTGGCCCAGGCTGAGCGCCAGAGGGCCCAGGCCTGCTGGAGTCCCAGCACTGCAGCTGTGGAAGATCATTCAGAAAATCTGTACAACCTTTATCAAAAACTCTTAAACAGGCTGAGTGCGATGGCTCACACCTATAATCCCAGCACTCTGGGAGTCTGAGGCTGGAGGATTGCTTGAGCTCAGGAGTTCAAGACCATTCTGAGCAAGAGCAAGATCCCTGTCTCTACTAAAAATAGAAAAACTAGCCAAGTGTGGTGGTGGGTGCCTATAGTCTCAGATATTTGGGAGGCTGAGGCAGGAGGACTGCTTGAGCCCAGGAGTTTGAGGTTGCTGTGAGCTATGATGATGCCATGGCACTTTGCCCACAGTGACAGAGTGAGACTCTGTTTCAAACAAAAAACAAAAACAAAAACAAACTTTCCAGCATAGAAACTCAGAAGGAAGGTGGAACTACTTCTAATGAGGTTTATTTAGCAAGAGGGGTCAGCTGAGGCTCACCCAGCCTTGGCGGTAGTTGGCCAGAGGTGATTATTGTGCATTCATTGCCATTGTCGGGGAAATGGATCTTGTTTGGATCTTGTTGAGAGGGAGGAAAGGAGTGATTAGAGTCAAAGTCATATGCAAGAGGGGCTAGGAGCAAGAGATGGCTGCAGGGAATAGCAAGGGACAGCAAGTGATGGATTTTGTCCTTTAGTGTCTCTTACAAAATGAGTAAAAGTATTTATTGAATGAAAGAATGAAAGAATGAACAATAAACAGGAGAAGTGAAAATAGAGCGTAGCAAGATTTCTCAGGAGTGATGCGTTACTTCCAGTGGAGTTTTTTACTAATGTTTCATTAAATAGTTGGCTCATGAACTACAAATGAAGGGTGGATAGAAATAATGACCTAGAAGTGAGAAAAGATAGGCAAGGGATAGAGGATGCTAAAAAGCTTTTTTTTTTAGATTTTTTTTTAAGATTAAGAAAATAAGTTGGAATGAGGTAAGAGTAGCTTGAATTCCTTTGTAAGGACTGTAATTACTCAAATTTTACTTTTATATATTTACTTTTTTGTTGAGACTGTGTCTCACTCTGTTGCCCAGGCTAGAATGCCATAGCCTTAACATCAAACTTTTGGGCTTAAGTGATCCTCCTGCCTCAGCCTCCCGAGTAGCTGGGACTACAGGTGCCCACTACCACACTTGGCTCGTTTTTCTATTTTTAGTAGAGGTAGGGTCTCACTCTTGCTCAGGCTGATCTTGAACTCCTGAGTTCAAGGGATCTACCTGCCTCAGCCTTCCAGAGTACTGGGATTACAGGCATGACCCACTGTGCCTGGCCATAATTATTGAGATGTTAGGGCGATGCCTGTGGCTTAAAGGAATAGGGCACCAGCCCCATATGCTAGAGGTGGTGGGTTCAAACCCATCCCTGGCCAAAAACTGCAAAAAAAAAATTATTAAGGTGTTAAATTCCTGTGATATCGTGTCTCAGGCAGATAGCATTCATATTAGCAAGATGCCATTTTGTTAATTTTGCTCTTGGGAATGTTAAGTTGTAGTTTGCTTCAGTTACCAAAAGGTGGCAAAGTTATGTGCTTGCTACTGGTTTTAAACTACCAGACTGCTTCCCAAACAAGCCCTGTGATTTTGTTCAGTCCCTATCAACATGCATGCAACATAGGATGGGACAATGGGCAAAAGCCACGTTCAAGTTCTCAGTGCTGTGTGTTGATCACTGTTCTTGGCAAGACTGCAGCATCACAGCTTGCAATATTATGAGTCATAGCCTTGCCTTTTCATTTTATTCTTTATTTAGTGCTGTAATTATCTAAACGAGCTTGGAAATTATGAGTTGAAGCTTCAGACTAGTCTCTGACTCTGCCATTCCCAGTATAAATTTGGTTCAATACTTTGCATGTCTTAAAAAGAAAAGAGCAATGTAATTTTAATACATAATGCACATTATCATCACCTTCCCTTCTCTCTTATACCTTCCCAAGCAATAATCACTGTCTTGAAACTAGAATGATTGTTTCTTCTCTGCACGTGTTTCTATATTAATTACTTACATTTGTCAGTGAGCTCCACACAAAGTCCACCAGGAAAACTCCTGTATTTGAAGAACTTGGGTGTATTTCAGTGATGGGACATGCATATTGTAGGAAAGCTTGGAACATCTCGGTAAGAGAGGGTTAGAAAGAACTCATTAAAGAAATTCTCATCATTCCTAATCATCACAGAAATGCAAATCAAAACCACTCTGAGATATCACCTACGTCCTGGTGATACTGTGTGACATTAGCCCACATTGCCAAGTCCTGAATATGCAGATGCTGGCATGGATGTGGAGGGAAGGGAACACTCTTACACTGTTGTGGGACTGGAAATAATATAGCCTCTATAGGAGCAGTTCTCAACCTGTGGTCATGACCCCTTTGTGACAATGAAAATGCATCATGGCTTTAGGAAGGTTGAGAACCATTGCTCTATAGAAAGAACTATGGGGGATCCTCAAAGAAGTCAAAGTTAACCTTCTCTGAGACCCTGAAATCCTGTATCTACTCAGAAGAACAAAAATCATTTTACCACAAGGAAATTTGCACTAGAATGTTTACTGAAGCTCAATTCACCATCACCAAGATGTGGAAAAACCCCGAGTGAGTGCCCATCAACACGTGAATGGATTAACAAACTGTAATATGTGTATTCCATGGAGCACTGTTCAGCCATAACAGAAGATGGAGACTTTATGTCTTTTGTATTAATCTGGATGGAGTTGAAATACATTCTTCTTAGTAAAGTATCTTGAGAATGGAAAAGCAAGTATCCAATGTACTTAATACTAATATGAAACCAATATATAAACAACTATAGGCCCACACAAAGAAAAAGCACAAGTATAGTCTAGCAAGGGAGAGGGCAGAGGAGGGAGGGTGACTGGCAGGGTCTCACCTAAGGTGCACAATGTGTGGGTGTGCAGCATACCCCCGGGGCAGGGGGCTGAACTACTTAAGACTTGAACAACTGTTTACAAACTTAAATATTTGTACCCTCATTTAATCTGAAAAAAAAAAAAAAAAGGATATGGGCTTGTGTGAAGTGAGTTTGGGAAGGACTTAAGGAAGTGGGGTGTTTACTGTTAGGAAGCAGAGGCAAAACTAAGGCTGTGATTAGTAAAGAAGCAGCAGTTGCCTACATTAGCCAGGGTGGAGGATTTTGAGTCAGGATTCACGACTGTGGGGTGTACAGCATTCCTGGGGAGCCTTTGTTGAACGTGAGTGTGACCTGTTTTGATCTGGGTGTGGCCTTGCCTGATCTTGATGTTCTGTGCCTGCAGTAGTTTTTCCTACTAAATTTTCCAAGACCTTGCTCTATTTATGTTCCTGTTTGATAAATTTTTTCACTTTTCCCAGTGGAAGATTACATAGTACCCCATCTATATTACTTTTCTCTTATTACTTTTTGTCATAATATTCATGTTTTATAAATTTATTTCTTTACCCACCTGTTAATTCTTTTGGGCTTTATTTCCTGAATTTTCTTACATGTCTAGCATAGCACCTGGCTCGGTGTATGTATAGAAATATTGTTCAGGGGCTGGGCGAGGTGGCTCATGCCTGTAATCCTAGCACTCTGGGAGGCTGAGATGGGTGGATTGCCTGAGCTCATGAGTTCAAGACCAGCCTGAGCCAGAAAGAGAGAGCTCATCTCTAAAAGTAGCCAGGCATTGTGGTGGGCACCTGTACTCCCAGCTACTTGGGAGGCTGAGGCAAGAGAATCATTTGAACTCAAGAGTTTGAGGTTGCTGTGAGCTATGACACCATGACACTCTACTGAGAGCAGCAAAGTGAGACTCTGTCTCAAGAAAAAAAAAAAAGCAACATTTTTTATTATTTATTATTTATTTATTTATTTGACAGAGCCCAAGCTGTTGCCCTGGGTAGAGTGCTGTGACATCACAGCTCACAGCAACCTCCAGCTCCTGGGCTTAAGTGATTCTCTTACCTCAGCTTCCCAAGTAGCTGGGACTATAGGTGCCTGCCACAATGCCTGGCTGTTATTTGGTTGTAGTTGTCATTGTCATTTGTCCGGTCTGGGCTGGATTCAAACCTGCCAGCTCTGGTGTATGTGGCTGGCCACTTGAGCTACAGGTGCTGAGCCAGAACATTTTTTAAATGTATGAAATTGAAAAACTTAAAGTAAGGTGAAATATCTGATTTTAAAGAGAGATTAAATAGACTAAGGGAAAATTAAAAAATTCAAAGTTTCTAAAAATGGCAATCTGAGTTTCTTTGGCAATGGAGGAATGGAAGAATCATTTTAAGTATTTGTCAAAAATTTGAAGTAAATAGTATGAAAAAGGTGAGATTTTCACTTTTACTTAGTATGAAATAAGGCATTTAATTAAAGATATTATTATTGAACCCTTATCATTCTTTACTGACAGTATACTAATAATCTACTAGCATAAAATAATTTCATTGCTCACTCATGCATTGAATTAGTACTTACGTCAGTTACCTTTAAATATTTTGATAAGTGCATAGCAGAGCTCCTGGAAAATATTAAAGAAAGCTTATGTGACTAAACATAATAATAGGTATTATTTAAGAGGCTAACAACTCCAGGCAAAATGGAAAACATATATGACTCTTTTGCTTTATATCAACTAGAAATGGAAGAAACAAAGTTTAGGGCTTCTAATTTTGATGGATTAAAGTGACAATAATAAACTTTGGATAAATAAATGTAGGACAGACTATAAACATCATATGTGAATTATCCCAATCAATTCCTCCCATAAGTATTTCTTAACACATTTTTGCCTGACAATTATATGTTGATTTTTGCTTAACTTGGTGCATATTTAAAAATGGCCTGAAGTGTTTTTTTTATTGTTATCATTATGATTCTTTTCTCAAACATTCAATTATAGCATAGCACTCCTTTATAACTAACATACTAAACATATTTATTAAAAAAGTCCACATCTCACACATGATAGCTAGTGGAGGGAGGAAGCCCCCACTATTTTGAGGCTGCTGTCATTTTGTGTTACAAGCGTCTGGAGTGCTGCTGCGGAATGCTGTCTTCCTATGTCTAGAATCAGTGTTATGTTGATGACCACATTAAAATGACTGATTTGGTCTCCTGCTTTCTTGCTGGCCACCAAGTAAGAATAAAACCTTGTCCCTGGAGGCTGTTGCAGGGGCCAGGGCCTGGCTGTACTCTTGATAGAAGCCACCTCAGGGCAAATGTCACTCACCTCTGATCCCTGGAGGGATGGACATCCCCTGACTTTCATTTTCCTGATGGCAGGAAGTCACCAGTCCTACTCCTTCCTGTTCCGCCTGGAGAGACCTCTAGAGCTGGAGGGCAGGCTTTTGTCAGAGGAGGTGACCCTCAGGCACAATCTGCTTATGAAGAATTCTATTGGGACAAGCTAGGCATGGTTGGTGATTCATGCCTGTAATTTTAGCACTCTAGGAGGCTGAGGCAGGAGGACTGTTTGAGCCCAGGAGTATGAGGTTGCTGTGAGCTTGACAGAGGCCATGGCACTCTTGCCTGGGAGATAGAGTGAGATCCTGACACATACACAGAAAAATTAAAAATCCTGTTGGGACAGTGTCAGCCTCTTACTCTTGTCCCTTAGCAAGGATCTTACCATTTCTGGCTCTTGTTGTCCCTAGCTGTGGGCTTCAGCCCCAGTACTGAGAAACACATGACCAGCAAATACTAAGACTATGAGTTAATGGTGAGAATAGGCATAGGCAGCAATGGAAAAAACAAAAAAGGAAAAGATCCCCTGGGTTATTCAGAGCCATGGCAAAAGTGGCTGGATTGGTCAAATCCCGTCTCTCCGCCTCACTCTTGGCATTTCATTTGACCAACACTGCGAGATGTTCCCACTTTCCTGTCAACGCAGACCCTTTCAGGTCTGTTTGGTGTGATCTTGTTAGGTGGCATTTTCAAATGTCTTAAATTGCGTATCCAGCAGGACAGATTTGACTGGAACGATGTGGTTACCATGGTATTCAAAAGACAGCTTCCAGAAAAGAAATGTAGCTCCTTCACAAACAGAAGTAAAAACTGAAAATAGTGAGAGTGTCATATTTTCTCTCCAGAAATTGAGGACAAGAAGTACAGTATATGTTAGTAAAATGCAAAGTCTAATTTTAGGTTTGATAACTTCCTTATTACTTTAAATCTAATTTATATATTGAGTTTTAATTATGACTTTGGCCATTGCATGAGTCATATCATCACTGCTCTAACTCAGTCTGGGGAAGAAGTCAACATTCTAATATTTTAACGTTCTGATATGAGCTGTTTCATGAAACTACTCACCACACTCCCTCTAGATTTCTACCCACATTTATACTATTTTTAGATCTAAGTACCATATGGGAATTAAACTGCATGGAGGATTCACAGTGCAGTTTCTAGAAGGTTTGAGCTGGATGAAAATTTTGTCTAATTGCCTCAATTTACAGATGAAGAAAGGACAAGATGAAAATGGTTATCTAGTTTATCCAGCCAAGCAGGTGACTAGAAATAAAACCAGCCCATGCCTGTCATCTCTTATTAGTATCCTTGCATTTTCTTGTGGATTTCTTATGCCTACTTTATCACTCTCAAGACAAGAAACACATTAGACAGGCTAGTCTACCAATAGAGGAGTCTTAGTTTTGAATAATAGGTGATCATCTCTACAATTCACCCTTAAAAACTGAAGTAATAGTTTTGCTTCTAAAAGGGTTTAAGGCATGGGGCATGGTAACTTATGGCTATGATCCCAGCACTCTGGGAGGCTGAGGTAGATGGATCCCTTGAGCTCAGGAATTCAAGACCAGTCTGAGCAAAAGCAAGACTCTGTCTCTACTAAAGTTAGAAAAAGTACCCAGGCATGGTGGCAGGCTCCTGTAGTCCTAGCTACTCTGGAGGCTGAGACAAAAGGATCACTTAAGTCCAGGAGTTTGAGATTGTTGTGAGCTATGGTATCATGACACTGTACCCAGGATGACAGAGTGAGTCTCTGGCTCAAAAAAAAGCGGGGGGGAGGGGAGGCTGTTAGGGACCTTGAGATGATCTAGAATGATTTTCTATTTTTCTGTAGATTGCAAAATCCGGAAAATTCTATGTTGGAAATAATTTTGCTATGTCTGGATGTCTCTGCAAATCTCATTGGCATCTTAGCTGGTGTCTTTAGGGATGAGATACACCATGCCTTTACCAATAACCAGTGTTTGACTATCTACCTGCTGGAAAATGTGCCATAAGTTGTTATAAAAAAATGTAAATTATAGAAATAGCCAGCTCATTACACTAGACTATGATAGAACTGTAAGTTTATTTATTTATTTATTTATTTATTTATTGAGACAGAATCTCACTCTGCTGCCCTGGATAGAGTGTTCTAGAGTCATAGCTCACAGCAACCTCAAACTCCTGAGCTCATGTGATCCTCCTGCCTTGGCCTCCCAGAGTGCTGGGGATTATAGGTGTGAGCCACAGTGCCTGACCATGTCATTTAATTTTTCCTACTGAAAATTCTGTATCCTCTCTAGTTCACCTGGTTAACAATTCCACGATCCCTATACAACAAATGCTTTCTCCCTTCTTTTAGTCTTCAGAGTCTATTTGTTACTGTGGCCTGGGTGTTAACGGAAGGGAAACTGAAAGCAGTAATAAAATTACTTGGAACGAACTGAAGCAAAAGGAAATTTTCTGGCTTGATATTTAAAAGCTCATGACATTGTAAGGAGGGCAGAGAAACAGCCTTAAAGAGGACCAAACAAAGGCGACCCAGGTAGCCAAAAACTGGGAGCTCAGGGGATGGCAGGAAGCTAGGAGGGCTCAGCTGCTAGGGTCGGGACATTCCCACCCTTCCCCCGTTCCAAGCCCCAGGAGCAAACCTTCCAGCTTATCCCAGGACACATGTCTGTCCTTGGCTGCATGGTGTGGTGGGAAGCAAGATCTATCCACTTCAGCTTTGAGGATTAGAGGCAGATTTCATGTTTCATCACACACAGGTCATGTCACAAAAGGAACTTAGTTGTATTAAGGTACCATTTGGAAAAGAACAATGGTTCAGTAATCTTTGCTATGTTCTTTCTAATTCTTTGCAGATGGCCAGGACTCTGATTTATTGAAAAGATGAATGCCAATTGAAGTAAGCTGTATCAACTTTCCTATTCCTCTCAGTCTATCCCCTGGGTAGGGTGCTGTGGCATTATAGCCCCTTTTCTTGGCTTCCTTGTTTACTGGAAAGTCTTTGTGCTCATGTGTGCCTGTCCTTTAGCTCCCAATTATTAGTGAGTACTTGAAGAGGTAACCCTAACCCTAATCTCAGATACATCTTCATACAGAATATTTTCCAGTCTTCTTCACTTTGTTCGCCTTATATTTCAGACTTACTGATAAATTTTCAGTAGACGTAAAATTAGAAATGGCAAAGTATTTAGTAGAGGAATGCCTTAATGTGACATTTAAATGTGACTACTAGGTAAATGATTGTTTATTTTAAAGCCTTGCTGATGTTAACTCATTAAGCCAAGGAAATCACTCACATTTGCCTTCATTAATCCTCTGAAAATTAACATCTTTTTTTCTGGCTATCCAATTTGACATAGCTGTAACATTCACACAGATCCAGAAAAAACAAAAATTTGAAAACTGCTTTAATATTTTATCCTCCTTGTCTAAAATACCTTAAATAAAACCTCCAGGTATCTCTTTTATTTTCCAGTGAACAATTCTGTTTCCTTTTAGCCTTCTGTGAAGATGAATTAGCTTTATTTCTAAAGACAGGGGAATATAATTTAATCAATCCTAATAAGACTTGTTAGAGAGAACTCTAATGAACACATTTTGGTTTCACAGAAGTGCAAATTTTAGAGTCTGATTTTCACAGGCAGGCTGTACCATCTGTCTACATGTGAATTTGTTGCTTCAGATGCGTTAACTTCTTTGCACCTTTTGTTTGTCACATAGATTTTGGCTTTGTTTACATATTAACCCTTGTGTGTCTAAAATAGCATTGAAGAACATTTGCTCTAAGTACTTCAAACAATAATACAGCTTTAAAAACAAGAGTAACAATTAATACTATATTTCCTGCAGCTGAAGAAAGGTACAAGGGCCTGACAATTAAGTTTGTGAACTTGCCACCATGCATGTCATGCTGGCAGCACTGTACAAACGACTCAGTAAGATTTTATAAGCTTGATCTATTAGTGTCTTACAGCTGTGTTCATGTAGACGTGTGGCAGTCTCTTGCCGAGTGGTGTTCATTATTGTTGTTGTGTGTTGTCCCAAGAATGTCGGAGCTTGAATTATAGCAGTGATCAAACATTTGTAGATTTCTTATTATACTTGGCAAGTGTGGAAGTGAAATCAGAGACATGTTAGTCCAAGTTTATGGGGACAATGCCATGAAGAAAATAGCAGTGTACAAATGCACTAAGTGTTTTTCTGACAGGAGAGAAAGCAAGACTAATGAAGAGAGGTCATAGTGGCCAATGATGAGCAGAACTGATGAAAGTATTGCAAAAATTCATCAAATTGTGTATCAAAAATATCAGCTGACTGTCAGAAGCATAGAAGACTAAGTAACATCTGTAGAGAAACAGGAAAATCTTAACTGAAAACCTTGACCAATAACTCATGGCTCATGCATTACAACAAGGTACCAGCTCACACAGCACTGGTCTTGAGGGAGTTTTTAGCCAGCAAACAACTGTATTGTAACACCCACCCTACTCACTTGAACTGGCTCCAATGAGTTTTTGTCTTTATCCAAAGATAAAGAAATATTAAAAGGAAGACATTTTGATGACCTTTAGAACATCAAGGGTAATACAATGACAGCTCTGATAGCCATTCCAGAAAGAGTTCTAAAAGTGCTTTGAAGGGTGGACTAGGTACTAGCATTGGGTGCATGGTTTTCTGTGTTGAAGGAGACCAAATGATGTTCCACAATGAAGGATGCAGTACTTTTTCTAGGATGAGTTTGAGAATGTAATTGTCAGACCTCATATAATGTTTTTCTAATTCTCAAAGAAAGTTGAGTAGAGAGAGTTCTCTTAGATGACCTTTAGAAACATTTTCATCTCTCTGCCTCAGTTTTTGCTACTTTAGTTTGCATGATAATTCACCATACCTATTTGTAGGATATTTCAGTGCTTCCTTGGCAAAAACCAAGATGGCTGATGACTCAGAGAGAAAGGAATGAATTAAAGAAGACTTTGAACAATTTTAGGACATGTCCTGACATAGAGGAAAGGGTTGTGAGTCTGGAGTAAAACAGTGAGGGAGGAGTGGGGAGACCTGAGTTCCAGGGTGACAGACAGTGTGGAGTAGGGCAAAGACACATCCACACCACCGATGAACAGGCATCTGCATCTACTGTGGAAAGAGATAAAATCCTGAGCCATTTATAGTATTGACTTAACGTGCTCCACTTGCCTAATTAACAAGGAGAAAAAGGAACGGCCAGCAGACATAAAAAATGAATATGTAGAATCTCTGAGTTTGCAAGTACAGGGAAAAAAATGCATAGAGATTGTATTTCATGCACTATAATTATAAATTCCAGTGGAATGAGCCAGACATTTTCTCTGAGATGCAGATGTCAGAGACAAAAGCAGTGAGCCTTTGTGATAAAATGGTATATGATTTCTGTGGGGAATATCTAGAAGAAAAAAAAAGAATAAAATATTTCATCTATTCCTGCGGCAAAAAATGTGAGCAAATCATAGATGCTCTCATACAAAATGGCCACCAGAGATTATGTGAATCTAAAATTAAAGGGACATAATGCCATAAATTTTGTACAAAGACCCTGGTTTGACAATGTTCCTTTATAGGGGAAATACCAGGACAGATAATCCTGGGAAGGAAAAAGTCAGAATAACGTATTAGTAAAGAAAATCAGTGTGTTTCTCTGGAATGGTGTTTTGTTGTTGTGGGGTTTTCCTACATATTTATATGAAGAAATCTTTAGGAAATGACCTTTTCCCCTAGAATTTACTGTATGTTTTACTCAAGAAGAGTAACCTTGTTCATTTAGTATTCCCCTCAAATGGATTGAAATATTCAGGGCCATAATTAAGCTGAAAAACTTCTGCATAGCTAAGTACAAAATTAAAGCAAATATACAACCCTCAGAATGGGAAAAGATGTTTGCAAGTCATGAATCCGACAAAGGGTTAATAACTAGAATGTACAGAGAACTCAAATTAATCATCAAAAAAGAGTAGACAATCCCATCTAATACTGGGCAAGAGACATGAACAGAAATTTCTCTAAAGAAGACAGATGAATGGCTAACAAACATATGAAAAAATGCTCACTATCCCTAATCATCATTTTTTTTATAAGTCAAAACCAGCCTGAGATATCACCTAATCCCAGTGGGAATGGCCTACAAGGCCGCAGCTGCTGGTGTGGATGTGGACAGATAGGAACACTCTTACACTGCTGGTGGGACTGCAAACTAACACAGCCTCTTGGAAAAAAGTATGGAGAATCCTCAAGGAACTCAAATCAGACCTCCCATTTGATTCTGCAATCCCACTACCAGGCATCTATCCAGAAGAAGGAAAAAATAATTGTGAATTACACTAGACCGTTTATCACAGCTCAATTCACAAATGCCAAGATGTGGAAACAACCTAAATGCCCACCAACCCAGGAATGGATTAACAACCTGTGATATATGTATTCCGTGGATACTATGCAGCCATAACAAAAGAGGAGATGACATCTTTTGTGTTAACCTGGATGGAGCTGAAACACATTCTCCTTGGTAAAGTATCTCAAGAATGGAAAAGCAAGTCTCCAAAGTACTCAGTACTAATATGAAGCCTGTAGACAAACTAGAATATGTGCACACAAGAGAGAAACTCTGTTCAATTCAAGTTGGGGGGAAGGGGGATAAGGGGGGGGTGGAGGGGTGGAGGAAGGGGCTTGGGTGAGCTCCCACCTAATGGACATGTCACACGTCCTTGAAGTCCCAACTACAACAGGTACTTCACCTAACAAATGTAAACATTGTAGTCTAATGGTTTGTACCCTCTTATGAATCCAAAATGAAAAAAAAAAAAAATTTCAGGACCAACGAATAGCCATCTGTTCAAGAGAAATAGGCAACCATTGCAGAGAGATTTTCCTGGCTTTTCCCCAGAGGTTCTATGTAGTCGGGACAGGTGTGGAAGTGATCAGGTGATCTCTGCAGTTTGCTATATAAGTTTGCTCTGCTGGCTTGACATTAAAAGGTAGAAAAGGGGTCAACATGAATGGTCAGCAGAGATCAGATGCATTTTCCTTAAATCTGGGGGTTATGAAAAATGTTTTCATGTCTTATTCTATACTCTCAATAATGAGTGATGACTATCCTTATTCTCTATTATTCAGTATTCTACTTTTGAAGTATGCTATCAGTATTGCTCATTTGAATTTTTTAATAACAACTTTTCTTTAGAGGGATTGAATTTTGGATATTCCAACCCCCTACAGGAGGCACACTTATCAGAATGGGTAGAAAAATCACAGTGGAGCCGTTCCTTAACTCTGGCGGGGCTTTGTAGAGTGTCTGCCTTGAAGAATTCTCTCTGTCAAAGCTGGGAAAGGATCAACTTTGCAAGCTGCTTCTTAAAAATGTATCGAACATGTTCACTGTGAAAATTAGAGGCCACATTTTGGGTCAAGTTTGGACATCTCATAGAGTGTTGAAACGTGAAAAATGCATGTAATAATTGTGATCCTTTAGGAATCTTTTAAAAATAAAATTTAAAAGTATGTGCTTTGAAGGATGTCATAATCACAGGGATCAGAACATTGACATATAGATGACTTCTTCACCATCTCCCAAAATGAATCCTCTTAAAGCACAGCCTTGCCATAGGTGAGGTAGCATTAGGGTAAATGAGCCCTGGGGTACTGTTTTTTCATGGAGCTTCATACTTATATAGTATTTGTAAGTGGAAACGTTCATATTTTCAGTTTTAGGGAAAACACTTTGATCTCATAGTTTCTTGAATCATTGATATCTACAGTAGTAGATATTTAAATTAATTATAGATAGGAAACACAAGAATTGCTTATTAAAATTTGAAGAACATCGATAATAGATATAGTAGAAAACATTCTATTACCTTATGTATTACCCCATAAATATTTAAAGCGTATAAACACCATGGAACAAGATAAATTATTTAGTAGAATGTATTTGAAATAGAACTAAGTGCACGAGAATTATGAAACTGAGAATTTGAACAATATGTTAGGTCTGTCTTTGATTGGGTTGTGGAATAACTAAGTAGGATGTGGATATTTCACAATTAGCCCTGGGAAGAGCAGCTTTAGAAAGTCATTTGGAAGATTGTTCAGCCTCGTTGGCCTAAGAGCCATTATAAGTAACGAGAGCAAAACTATCATTTTCACCGAACTCTGGTCCTTCATGTCCTCCAAACTCCATGAAATTGCTCACACAGACAGACCTTTAATTAATAAATTAATTACCTCACAACTACATAGGGCTTCTAAAAGATATTACCATTCTGTGTGTGACACTTTTATCTCTTCTTTCTTTGCTTTTGGGAAGTTTTTAAAATTGCAAATTTGTTTTCTCTAATAAATACTGCATAGCGCTGTTCAGATCATCTGTATCTTCTTGCAATATCCATCCAAGTTATCAAGCCCCGGAACGTGTTGTCCGTAGAATCCCTTTATTATTCTTTGAATGTCTGTGGCATTGGTAGCATGACCTGTCTTTTGTTTCTGATGTCAGTAATTTGTGTCCTTTCTCTCTTTTGTTCTTGGAGGAACTGGCTAAAGTTTCATTAGTTTTACTGATTTTTCTTGGGTTTCACTGGTTTTCTCCATTGTGTCAGTGCTCTGCTGAGGAGTCAAGGCAGACCCTCTGTGGGTCTCTGGGCCGCTGTCTTCCCTGGGACTGACAAGTCTCTTTAACTTGGGCTGCTGAGGTCTTTTTGCTCTCTAAGTTCAATGCCTTTCACTCAAGAGGTCAGTAGACTCTGCCTGGGATTTCCTTCTGTGCGTCACGCCCTCGAAATGTCTTCAAGGGTGAAAACTGAGCAACTCTAAATCTCCTCCCACTTGCGTGTTCTCTCTCAGGGGTCTCTGTCTTTTGTTTCAAGCTACCATTTGTCATGGAAACCCTTGTTTTGTATTTTTTGTTTGATCTTGGATTATTTGGGTGTGAAGACAAATCAGTCCTAGTTCTGCAGTCTTGACCTGAAGCAATGACCTCTACTGGCCATTGATTAGATCATTCTTTTCCTCTTAAATCCTAGGATTTTTTTTATCTGTTTACTCATACACTATTATCAGATAAAAATAATTTTTTTTGAGTCTCACTCTGTATCCTGGGTAGAGTGTCACAACTCACAGCAACCTCAAAGTCCTGGGCTCAAGCGATTTTCCTGCCTCAGCCTCCCAAATGGCTGGGACTATAGGTGCCCACCACCACACCCAGCTAGTTTTTCTACTTTCAGTAGAGATGGGGTCTTGCTGCTGCTCAGGCTGGTCTTGAACTCCTGAGCTCAAGGGATCCCCCCCACCTCAGCCTCCCAGAGTGCTGGGATTACAGGGGTGAGCCACTATACCTGGCCTAAAAACAAGGCTTTATGAAATTAGACTGACTTTTTTCTTCCTTTTGTTCAAGAAGTTTTAGGTAATTTCTGGTGACACAGCTCTAACCTATCTTTTCATCCCTCTTACTTCCTCCTTTTTATTTCTTTTTTGTGTTTTATTCTTTTTTGCAGAAACTGATGATATCAGGGTCTTTATCATAGGCATGTTTATCTTCTGCTATCTGGTGTGGACACAGACCTATCTCCAAAATATGTTCTCCAGCAGCATTTGCAGTTACCCTGGGCAGACCAGACCAAGCTCTCCCTGTGCTTTATCCCGTTTCTGCTTTTATGGGTGTCTGTTTTGTCTTCTCATTTTTTGAGATGTTTAAGTCAATTGCCAGCTTGCATTTAAGTGGGTATCTCTGGTTTGAATTTAAATGTACCAGTTATAAAATAGGGGACTGTAAAAAGCTGGTCAACATACAGAGGTGGTCACCATAAGGAACTAGGCCTGCAGTCCTGAGACGTACATGTGGTGCATGTCCACCTGGTCTGTGAAAATTAGGCCATCTTAAGGAGGTGGTCCGCTATGGAGGTTCTACTGTATATTATATAAATACTCTTTGATAATGACATAAGAGTATTTAGGCTTACAGCAATTGTTTGGACTTGTTAGAGGGATTAACATTTTTATTTTTGGTAACCAAGGGATATTAATATCATGATATCTTCACACAAAAGTACTGCTTAGAAATAAAACCTCAGAGAGATGTGTTGTGAGTTCTCAGGTTGCCACAACTCATATTTGTTGGGCATTTTCCTTTCCTTTCTTTTTTGTTTTGTTTTGTTTTGTTTTGTTTTTAGTTCCTTAGAACATAGCCCCCTTGCACAAAAGCATGGGAGACTCTTACTGGTAATCTTATTAATTCTTTGTGAAAAGAAATGAAGATTTCCTGATTACTTCTTGATCTCATTGTTCCTGTGGTTTTGCAAAGCTAAGAAAAAAAAGGACTTGTTTGAGTTCCCAATTATTTTATGATTCGTGCTGCGCTCTGACTTAAGACTTCCTTAATATTGTGAAAAGCTTCAACTCAATTTTTTAGTTAAGGTTAGGTAAAAAGGAAGAAAAACAAGTGTTCTTTTGTCTGTATTTTCTTGCAAACCTTTAGCTCTAGAGTTTTTTATATTGAGTGATCTTTTTGACATCATGCCCAAACAAGCCTAATTTCAATAATTTTTGTGAATTGAAGTGAAATAATCACTCTAAATATGTATTACTTATAAAGGATATAAATAGTAAATTATTATTAAGGTGTTTTAATCTCTTTGAACTAAGGTAGTTTGAAAAATTTTCCAAAATTATAAATAATTGGGGAAAACAGGCAATTGACTGTATGACTCAATTTTCTTTTGTAGGTCTTTATGACAAGGCTTTTGTAGGATTCATGTAATTCAAAGGGAAGGATGTTATATCTGAGATAATGTGGTGCTGGTCATAACTAGATGGACCATTTGGAGTGGAACGTTAATAAGAAGAAAAAAATGTTCATTATCTATTCAGAACTTTGCTAGATATTACATAATGTATCTATTGCTCTGAACGAGGTTATTTCCATATTGCTATACAGATGTATGAAATATTTTATTTGATTAGCATTTCTGCATTTTCATTGACATTTCAAATTTCCTCTGTCATGTTTTCCTGAGAGCAAAACAGACTTTTCTATTTATGTTTTAAGGAAAACATAATACTAAACAAATGGAAGAGAAAATGAAACGCTGCCTACTGGGCACTCCAGAATTATTTCCCAGACCAGTTCTTTTTGTTTTTGAAAAATGAGCCCAAGGACATTTTCATTTTATTTGTTTGTTTGTTTATTTATTTATTTAGACAGAGTCTCACTCTATCATCCTGGGTAGAGTCCCATGGTGTCATTACAGCTCACAGCAACTTCCAACTCCTGGGCTCAAGCAATCCTCCTGCCTCTGCCTCCTGAGTAGCTGGGACTACAGGTGCCTGCCACCCCTCCTGGCCTGTACATTTATTATTAATATGAACTCTTAAGGATTTTTAGTCTGAAGGGCTTGGAATGAAAATAGAAAATGACACAACAGGGACATTTCCTTTTTTCTTTGTCATCTCTAATAAAGCAGAAATTTATTAGAATTTCCATTGGAATGAAGAATGAGGCAAGAATGAAGAGTGCTCTGTGCTCTGAGAGAAGACTTAAATTTTTAAAAGCCAATCTTTATTTGGTCTCACGACTCATTTATCTCTGTAAGTATCGGTATCTCTGATTCTTATAGTTCCGTTTTTCATTACTCTCTTTTAAAAATGTCAGTCTTCCACCAGTTTCAGTGATTTTTCAGTGATTTTCCTCTCAGTCTTTTCTCCTTCTGGTTCTCACACAGTCCCAGCAGTAACACCCAGTGCCAGGAGTAGAGATTTCACCTCTGGCTCATGGTTTTATTGATCATCTACTAAGATGGCTAAAGCCTTGGCTGCCCCGGGAGTGTGCTTTCTTGTGTTTGATCCTTACACCGAATTCCTGCTCTGACTCATCTCTTACCATCCAGTCCCTTCCTGGGGCTGAGATTTCCTTTCATGCTCCCCCACCCTGTGTGTGACTGTTGTCCTCTTTCCATTTGTTTGTAGCCGTGCCACTGACATGTGACTGTCGCATAAAACAGATTTTACTAAAGCTACAAGGAAATGGAGAAAGTTCACAGTTCAATACAGAAGACAAAAATCACCTAAATCCACTATGGTACTGAAAGCCGAACAGAACCTTGGATGGGAGTTAAATTTCTATAACGGATGTCCGAGTCACCACTCCTTTGTCTCTTTGGCCACCTGTAGGTGTGCCAAACTATGTCAGTCTGAGAGCAAGCAGGTGACCTTTCCTCTTACTCCAAAGCCACTGGGTCGTGATCCCTGTTTTACATGGAGAACCAGATACTCTGGCCTCTTCAGTACAACCTGAATGATCCTCCCTCCATTGCACACCATGAGTGTTTGAATATTCATTTGGCGACCACAGCCTCCAGCAAGCTAAGGGGTGGGCACAAGGAGAGAACGGGTAAGCTACCTGCTGTCCTCGGAGGAGCGTTTCTACTAGGAAACACTGTGGAAAGTAGGACGGGACAGGAAGAACACCATACTGTGCAGGGTGAGCGTGAAGTCCTGTGCAATTTAAATAGCTGTTATGACTTTGTGGCCATCCTGAATACTATATTATGTAGAAATAATACTTTATGGCCACCCTGTATAATTTATTTAATATGTAATATGTATTACATTTAGATATACGAGCTTGGACAATTAGATTCGAACACTCATCCTAGAAAAAGTGCTTCAAACCTCATTGCTGAATATCAGTGCCCGGCGTGGAAGCTTTTTTAGAAAACTACTATTAAATCTATAAATACTTATAAAATTAGTTAAAAATCAATAAATTTTATACATGGAAACAATTATCAAGCAGGAACATTTTTGAAAGTTCTGGACCATGGCCCTGTTAACAGAACACGTGAATAACAAAACAACCCAAAGTTTGAAATTGAGAGGCTTATCACTTCTCATCTGAATCTGGGCCATACAGATGCTTCTCTCATTGTTTTTCTTACTTTCCCTTTTATTTACACACAGATATTACTTTTATATACACACAGATATAAATAAAACTTCAAATTGTTAATGTCCCTTTGCTTAATGACAGTAATATTTATTAGTTTATAAGAAAACAGTATTTATGTACAAAAGTCATGTGCTAAGAGCACTGCACACATTATCCTTTGAAATTGCAGAACATTCCTCCGTGGGAGGTAAATTGTACATATTATTATGTTATATGTTACAGATTTGAAGCTAGGGTAGGATTATAACTTTCCAAAATCCCCACAGTTAGTCCAAGGTCAACTTTGAACTGGATTCGCATTATGTGACTCCAGTGTCTAAATTATTACGTATTTTCAGATAAACCATTAACGGTACTAACCACAACTTAGTTTGGCGCCTTACCCCCAGTTTATGTAACATACACATTTCATTTTAAACACTCTAAGACATCGGATAGTTTTTGAACTTAAGTATAAAGCGAGAAATGAAGATCTGGTTCCATGTAGGAATTCATTCATCTGGTGAGTCTCCAGAGGAAGGAAACATTTCATTCCATTGGCTTTCGGAGGTAAATGGAAATGTATTCACATGGGAAAAGGCTTTTCATTAGGGGCTTTGAAGCTAGGGAGGGCAGACAGTTACAAAACAAGCTGTCATTAAAAATTATACTTTGCTACAAATGTTCAAGGAGACAGTTTCAGCACGAGGCTGCTCAGAGTCACCAGGATTATAGCCTGGGTGTTTTGACAGCTACTCAAGAAAGAGTGCTGTGAGCTTTTTGCCAATTAACAAGGGAGCAAAGACTAGGGATGCAAACTGGTAAGCAAAGATAAATGAAAGTATGCACTTAGGAGAGTTCAAGAATTTAGTATTTCACTTGCAGAATGCTGTTCTTGAAAATTATTGTAGCTCCCTCATCTGTGACAACTGGGTTCCAAGACATCCAAGAAGGATGTTTTAAAACAATAACTGAGAAAATGACATGAAGGCTGTGTTGATCAGTTTGATGGAAGTATTTCGGATTGCATGTGAAAACCCCACACTGTACCCCAGAAGTGCATTAATGTACATAGTTACCATTCAATTAAAAAAAAAACTATGCATAAAAAAAAAAGAAGAAGAACGAGCCCCAGGGACAGTTGTCTCCCAGCGCAAATCCACTCGGAGCTTCCAGGGCTGGGAGATGGCTGAGCCACGTTCAGGCTGGGATCGCCAGGTTAGCGTCTTGTCTCGGGTGGAACAGACTGGCTATGGGTGCCACATTCCCAGCTGCATCCTCCTCCCCTAACGGGCTGGGAAAGTGCCTCATCCTGCAAGATGCTGCTGCTAAAGGGATATCAAAAAGGCTGATAAATCAAAAACACAGCCTGTCACCCCAAGTGACCCCTTTCAACTATAAATAGGGATTGGGGGAATTTCTACCGTCCTCCCTGGAGCATCTATTTTGGGCATTCGCTTTCCATGGGCCAAAAATTACCAAGCCAGCTTTACCACATCCTCAGCACACACTGTTATTGATCATCTTGCTTTCAAGGAAACACACACACACACAGATTTAAAGTCACTGGCCAATGAGGCCGCACAGTCAGCAACGTTTGCTGTATATACATTTTACAAGTTTTCACCAGGATATGAAGTAGAGATGGATACAGAGGGTGACAAGTGACTCTGTGTTACATACCAATGAATCATAACCGCATGAAAAAGGGGTTTCACAACAGAAGAGCTGAGCTAAGGAGCTCTGGCAAACAGCTGGGCCCAGATACTGTATGACTGAACACACAGACCTGGACACACACTGTACTCCAGTTGGTGTGTTTCTCACAGGGGGGTATTTTGAAACTACTTAATATTTATGCTAGGGTTGAACAAATATGAAAAAGTATTAGTTAGGAGGAGCCAGGTTTTCTTACTACAGGAGAATAAAGTCACATATAAAGAAGGCAGGAAGATAGTCCCAGCTACTCAGGGACTGAGGCAAGAGAATCGCCTAAGCCCAAGGGCTGGAGGTTGCTGTGAGCTGTGATGCCATAGCACTCTACTGAAGGTCACAAAATGAGACTCTGTCTCAAAAAAAAAAAAGAAAAAAAAGAAGGTACTTAGTTGATGCAGAAAAAGCCTTTGATAATATCCAGCATCCTTTCATGATCAGGATTCTTAAGAAAATAGGCATTGGAGGGACATTTCTTAAACTGATAGAGGCCATTTACAGCAAACCCACAGCCAATATCATATTGAATGGTGTAAAATTGAAAACATTTCCAATTCCTTGATCAGGAACAAGGCAAGGATGCCAACTATCTCCACTGCTATTTAACATAGTAATGGAAGTCTAAGCTATTGCAATCAGGCAAGAGAAGGTGATTAAGGGTATCCAAATAGGGTGGGAGGAGATTACACTCTCACTCTTTTTTTTTTTTTTTGAGACGGAGCCTCAAGCTATCCCCCTGGGTAGAGTGCCATGGCATCACAACTCATAGCAACCTCCAACTCCTGGGCTCAAGCGAGTCTCCTGCCTCTGCCTTCCAAGTAGCTGGGACCACAGGCACCCGCCACAATGCCTGGCCATTTTTTTGGTTGCAGCCATCGTTGTTGTTTGGCGGGCCCAGGCTGGGGATTCGAACCCGCCACCTTAGGTGTATGTGGCTGGCGTCCTAGCCGATTGAGCCACAGGCGCCGAACCACACTCTCACTCTTTGTTGATGACATGATCCTATACCTGGAAAATCCCAGGGACTCAACTTTAAAACTCTTTAAAGTGATCAAGGAATACAGCAGCATCTCAGGATACAAAATCAACACTCACATGAGAGTAGCTTTTATATACACCAACAATAGTCAAGCTGAAAAAACAATCAAGGACTCTATTCCTTTTACAGTAGTGCCAAAGGAGATGAAATATCTGGGAATTTACCTACCAAAGGATCTCTATAAGGAGAACTATGAAACTCTGAGAAAAGAAACAGCCAAAGATGTCAACAAATGGAAAAACATACCATGCTCATGGCTGGGAAGAATCAGCATTGTTAAAATGTCCACACTACCCAAAGCAATCTACAGATTTAATGCAATCTCCATTAAAGCACTGCTGTCATACTTTGAAGATCTGGAAAAACTAGTACTTCATTTTATATGGAAACAGAAAAAAATCTCGAATAGGCAAGACATTACTCAGAAATAAAGACAAACCAGGTGTAATCACGCTACCAGACTTCAGACTGTACTACAAATCTATAGTGATCAAAACAGCATGGTACAGGCACAAAAATAGAGAGGTAGATGTGAGGAACAGAATTGAAAACCAAGAGATGAATCCAGATACTTATCATCATTTGAGCTCTGATAAGCCTATCAAAAACATAAGTTGGGAGAAAGACTCCCTATTTAACCAATGGTGCTGGGTGAATTGGCTGGTGACTTGTAGAAGACTGAAACTGGACCCACACCTTTCACCTCTAACAAAAATACCTCTCACTGGATAAATGACTTAAACCTAAGACTCTCCAGGAATCTTTATGAAACCATAAAGAGAAAACTTTATGAGGAGAACCCCCAGGGCAATTGAAGTAATGCCAAAAATACATTATTGAGATCTGATCAAACTAAAAAGCTTTTGCACAGCCAAGATCATACATAGTATGTAAAACAAGCAATTCTTGCCCTCAGAATGGGAGAAGATATTTGCAGGTTATGTCTCTGACAAATGTTTGATAACCAGAATCCACAGAGAACTGAAACACATTAGCAAGAGAAGAAAAGTGATCCCATCTCACTGTGGGCAAGAGATTTTAATAGAAACTTCTCTGAAGAAGACAGGTGCACGGCCTACAGACATGTGAAAAAATACTCATCATCCTTAATCATCAGAAAAATGCAAATCAAAACCACCTTGAGATATCATCTAACTCCAGTAATATTGGCCCACATCACAAAATCCCAAACTATAGATGTTGGTATGGATGTGGAGAAAAAGGAACACTTCTGCACTACTGGTGGGAATGCAAACTAATACGTTCTTTTTGGAAAGGAGTTTAGAGATTACTTAGGAATCTAAAAATAGACCTGCTGTTCAATTATATACCTGCAATTCCTCTACTAGGTAGACATCCAGAGGACCAAAAATCACTTTATAACAAAGATATTTGTACCAGAATGTTTATTGCAGCCCAATTCATAATTGCAAAGTCATGGAAGAAGCCCAAGTGCCCATCAACCCACAAATGGATTAATAAATTGTGGTATATGTACACCAAGGAATATTATGCAGCCTTTAAAAAGATGAAGACTTGGGGGGGTGCCTATGGCTCAAAGGAGTAGGGCACCAGCCCCACATGCAGAAGGTGGTGGGTTCAAACCCAGCCCTGGCCAAAAACTAGGAAAAAAAAAAAAAGATGAAGACTTTACCTCTTTTACATTTACATGGATGGAGCTGGAACATATTCTTCTTAGCAAAGTATCTCAAGAATGGAAGAAAAAAGTATCCAATGCACTCAGCTCTACTATGAAACCAATATACAATCACCCACACTTCCATATGAAAGCTATAACCCAACTACAGCCCAAGATGAAGGGGAAAGAGGAGGGGGACGGGAGGGAAGCAGAGAGGATAGACAATTGGTAATTGGTCGGACCACACCTATGATGCATTTTACAAGGGTATATGTCAAATCTACGAAGTGTAGAATATAAATGTCTTAACACAATAATTAGGAAAGTGCGGTAAAGGTTATGTTAACCAATTTGTTGTAAGCATTTCAAATTGTATATAAAACCAACACATTATACCCCATAAATGCATTATTGTACACAGCTATGATTTAATAAAAAAAGAAAAAAGAATATTTAGGCAACATAAAAAAAGAAAGAAAGAAAGAAAAGTGTCCTTGTTTTAGATCAGTGGTTAAGTAAAGAATTTAAATTTTAATCTAATTACATAAATAGCCATTGGAAGATAAAGATTTCATCTGAAATGTGTCCTATACCTAATTGTTTCATTTCTATCTGCTTTTTTTTTAAAGAGCAATACACCTTACGATGTGTCCCTTTCGAAATCACCAGTTCACTGGTGTGTGTATCTTTTAGATGGGGAGGGAAACCAGAGAACCTGGAGAAAACCCACACAGACGTGGGGAAAACATTCCCTTCTCCACACAGACGGTGGCCCCTAAGCAACACTGGAGGAAATGATGTCCCCTGACGACCTGCCGTGCACCCCAGGGGAACTCACCTGAGGGTGAAGTGGCAAGGCAAAATTACGGTTATTACGTGGAATAAGCCATCCTATGTTGGGACTTATTCTATCATAAATACCCTTTGCCTTTATTTCAGAAAATCTTTCAAACTACAGTTAATTATTCCCAAAGAAAAATTACCCTTGATTTAGTGATAACTGAATTTTCATAATCAGTAGCCACGTTGATTGCCAAAAAATGTGGCTTGCTTTCTCAGTTACCATAATGGCAGTGAACTCTGATGAGTTATTCTTGTATTTTCCATTCGTGTTATATCACCTCTGATCCTTTTAACAGACCAATACGGAACATGGTCCCTGGGCAGGCCTATGAAGATAACATTTGTAATTCACACAAGTAACAGTTTTCTGATCTTCGCTTTTCACAAGCTGCTGCATCCCTGGCTCTCCTGCAAGAACTAACTGGATAGTGTTGTGGCTGAAAACAAAGGGGAAATTAGAGCAATAAGATGCAGTGAGCAGGATCCAGCCTATGCAGACTAAACATCCGAAACACTCAGAAACTCTCCAGCACACACATGGCCCACATATGCAGCGACAGAAGATAAGCCAAGATGGAGTGGCCAGGAAGAAAGGGGATGCCGGCAGCTGCACACTCATCGCCTTAAATGAAGTTTTCACTGTTCATATTCATGAAGTTTTAACCATATGGTTCTTGAGTTTTAAGAATCACTGGCACAATCTGTCAATAGTTACCCAGAGCTAGATTATGGGAAGAGATGCAATTTCTCTTCATTTTTTAAAGATACTTTTTTTCTCATTTCTTACAAAAAAGTAGGTTTCACTACCTGGCCAATTAAAACTATTACCTTTCATGAACTCTGCATATCTGAGAACCTGATATTCACTTATAACTTAAAATGTACCACGCACTATCATAACCACCCACTATCATAATTTGGGCTCTGCCAAGAGTGAAATATCAAATTTAGGCTTCCATTAAATGCTGCAACTAGAAATTCACTGCAAGTTTAAAGGGTAAAATTTGAGGGTGGAAGCAAGAAGATTAAGGGCTTTTTTTTTACATAAAAGTGTCCACAGCTCTATTAACACAACTGTATCTACATTCTATTCATGCTGGAGTTAACCTGTAAAGATTGAAAAAAAAAGGAGTGTGGAAATTTCTTTTCAAACGTGGTCACTGTAATGTAATGCTTCCATCCCAAAAGTTCTTCCTACAACGTGTCTTTGAGGCTTCTCCCATTGAGATGTCAGGTTTAAATTCTCCCTCCTTGAATTCTCCCTCCTTATGACTATGGAAAATGCGACATGACAGGACTTCCAAGGCCAGGTCATGAAATTTGACTCCACTCCAGCCTACTCATCAGAATATGTGAAGCCTTTGGTAGGATGTTAGCAGTCTGACTGTCCAGAGAACACTGTGCTGGTAGAAAGACCAAACTACCCAACGTGGAGAAACCAGAGAGACCTGAGACTACATGAACAGAAACACCCCTAGACATCTCCTAAACACTTCAGCCTGTCACTGTTCCAACTCCAAACACCACCTGATTGCAAATACATGAGACGCTCTGTGCTGGAATCACCAGGTTGAGCTCTGCCCAAAACCAAAACCTCCGACCCACAGAAACCATCAGAGGTTAATACAATTGTTTGTCATTTTAAGCCACTAAGTTTTACAGTTATTCGTTTAGAAAGCAATAGATAACTGGAACATATTTTGATAGTAGAAGTTACATGCTGTTGTTTAAAGAGTACTCAAAACATGTGGTGTTGGCCTTGGAACCAACAGCAAATGAAAGCCAGAAGGCACGCAAGAGGTTGTCAGCGGAAGCCAGTGCTCCACACGGGGACTGGCATTATGTACTGGCAAAATATTTAGCAATATGAATGCCTATAGTAATGTTGAAAATAAAAAATATCTATCTAATAAACTCCAAGGATCTAGCTAAGAATATTTCCAAGAATACTGAAAGGAGCACACGGCTTTCTTTCGCTACTTAGGAAAAGATGGAGATAGACATTGATGAGTTAAAAAAGAAACTGTTTGATTTCAGTAAAATTTAGAGGTACTATAAAAACAACACAGAATTTTCTGAGTCTGAAAATAAAACCATTTTGCATTCCCTGTCACTCCAGAGAGCAGAACAGTCTCAAAATAAGAAATTAGACTCTCAGGGGAAAACAAAATACCAGGTATAGTCAGAAAGATTTAGTCTACAAATAAAGGCAAGGGGGTGTGACTACAAAAACCCTTCGTGAACACCAATATTTAAGTGGTGTTAGATCCTTTAAGACAGATGAAAGACTTTCTAAAGCAGTGGTTCTCAACCTTCCTAATGCCGTGACCCACAGGTTGAGAACTGCTGTTCTAAAGATTTTATGGACGTGATGTAGCTGAACTTGTCCATTCAACAGCAGGACAACTAAGAACCCTGAGGGTGTCAGCCCACCACACCTATATGTGGCATTCCTGGTAAAGGAGTGATCTCAAAAATCTGGTGCCATGGCTTTTGCTAATAGAGTGGATTATAAATTGATATATAAGAAACCCTCAAAGATTTTAAGAGAATTGTACTAGCTTAAAGTGAAAGGAAGCAAAGATAATACAAAATAAAAAAGTAGCCTTGGGACCCCCGCACTTTCACGCACAGGAAAAAAGGCTCAGAAAATGGGCAGCTATGAATACATGCCATGTCTTTTGGACCAAAAAAAAAAAAAAGGTAATTCTTTTCCCCCAAAAAAAGAAGATGAAAACCAGAGCACAATGGAGGTGCCAAGTACAAGAGACCAATTCCCAGAAAACAGACCAATCACATGTTAAGTAAATGGCAAATGCAACACGGTCATCTAGGCTTCAGAGCTGCTTTGAAACATAACAGCCTCTCATTTTCCCCTTTTGGAACAGAAAGAACTATTAGAATTTCCCCATGGCTATCCCACCATTGAATGTTTTATGTGTAAAGGGGAGATAACATCTCTTCAATTCAAAGGTTTTATTTCAGAAGAACCTCTGGCTTAACGGTTTTCAATATTCTAGGACCATTATCAGTACCAGGACTTGAATTAGAAAACAAGATATATTGGACATCAAGTTAATGCCATGAATTAAAACTTAGGGGTTCTAAGGGTAGGAATGAGAGACTATTGCATGAAGGAGAGCTATTAGTAATTGCAGTCAAAGGATGGACTATGACAGACTATATTTTCCTAAGATGACCAAAATAATATCTCCCATCCCCAATGTTCTTATTACAATGTAGCTCTGACACTCCTCTCATCAAGCAGTGGAGTCTGATTCCCTCCCCTTAGGGTTTTAAGTCAGTATAAGTGAACCTGTCTGATCTCAGAGACTGGTTAATAAAAGGCAGTGCAGCTCTTATTTTTGCTGTGATGTCATATTCTCTCTTGAAACACTCAGCTGCCACATTAGCAGTCTGTCATGAAGCTGCCATACTCTAAGGAAGCCCAAATTAGTCCATGTGGAGAGGCCACGGGGCCAGGCACTGAGGTTATATGAAAAGAAAGAGATACTGAACTAACCCCCAGCTGTGTCAGCTCTAGTCATTGACTGCAAATGCATGCCATACTCTGAGTCGGAAGCAAACAGACAAACCCTAAACAAATTCTTGACCCACAGAAATGATCAGAGATCATAAACTAGTTATGATCTTAAGCTAGTGTTGATTGCAATCATTTTCTATACAGACAAACAGAAAACAAAAGCACCAATTACTATACCTCATTTTGGTTATATGTGAGAAATGTCGTAAAAACAAAAAGAGAAATAAACACTCTGATAAAAGTTCACAAAGAAAAGCAAACCATTTTCTTTCAATAACTTAATGTTGTTAAGTGAAATCATTAACTAAAACCCAAAATAAGTATTATAATCTTATGGGATTAAAGAAAAAAAAAATTTAAGTTCAGCTTTGGTCACTAAATTATCCAAGTCTCCAATAAAGAACCTGAATCTCTGGGAACCTTGAGTTAATGGGGCAGAGTTAATGGTCTGGTACTCTTTCATACCCAAGCAATAATGTGGGGCCTACCTGCAATGCTAGCTGAGGGCACAAGTCCTTCCTACTCACCTGAACAAAAGCCAAAACCCACAGCCTGAGGAGACCTTGAAGCCTGCAGAAATCTCACATCGTTTATGGAAACTCAGATAACAATCTCAGAGTTAATGAAGTGGTCTCCTGATTCTATACTGGTGCTACACGGGATGTGTTTCAATCAAAGGACAAATAAGAAAACAGAATCCAATGAACTCCAAAACAGTTGCACCAAACCCTTTATGGTTTATTCTCTTAACTGTCACTAGGTAAAAATAAATGCGCATCTCCATATATGTTCGGGAGGGTGGGAGGAATCAGGCAATTACACCCAGTTATGTAAGTTCACAGTGCTCATTATGGTTTTCTGCCTGTGCTAGGAGATTTAGGGACATACAAAAGTATAAACCATGAGCTCTACTCTGAAGGAAGTTTTAATGAAGCTAAGGAGATAAATCTAATTAGTAAAAATTAAATATGTGTATAAAATAAAACAGTCCAGTGCTAAACTGTGATATAATCCGATATCAGAGCCTTGCTCAGGCTTCGTGATATACAAAGGAAAAAGTCAGGAACACAGCAAGGATAGTATGATAGGAACACAAAGTCTGTTACAGGCAGACAACAGTGAGTCTTACCCCAGTGATTTGGGGACAGAGGACCCATGAGGACCCATGAGGACACCAAGAAATGAGGAGCCCTTTAAGCTTGTCTAAGAGAGGCTACAGGGAATCAGCAGATGAAATGTGATTCAAAATGGAAAAATTAATGTTTGAAATGACTCTCTTATAAAAACTGAATGTTAAAAAACTTACAAATAAAATTAAAGATGAATACTAGGCTATGATTAATATCTTTTTAGAAATATAAGAAAGTGTTAATAGCCCCTATATAAAGAGCAAATACAAATTGGGAAGAAAAACACCAATAATAGGAAAAATCCTAGAATACACAGAAGCGAATCATGATTATGAAAATAATTTTAACTTCACTGGTGATAAAATAAATAAAACAATGAGAGTTTCTAGTTAACAAATCAGTATAAGTTTTAATAATATTCAAATCCAGCAAGAAAGAAAAGTACATTGTTGTGGGAAGTATGAATAAACACAACCATTCTGGAAAGCAATTTGGATGTGTGATTGGAATCTTTGTAATATCAGTGTCTTAAATATTTACATCAGTAATTTAGTATAGAAATTTATCAAAAACAAAACTCATAAATTCAAAGATTAAATTATGAACTCAGTAAATGAATTCTACATAATCAGAAAATCATGATTACCAATTACTATTATGATGCTAATACTGATTCAGCACTTCCTATGAAATGACTGGGTTCTCTGAAAATAATGTTCTGTGCTTCTAATATTTAAATACTTCAAGGTAGATTTATTTTTATTCTATAAATAGTGAAGCTATGAAGTTATAAATCACCCAGAATTGAAACCTGACTCCCAAATTCATGCTCTTTCTACTATGTCTTTATGCTCAATGGTATCACATGTATTTATAATACTAAAAAATAAAATAAACCTATGTGACTATAATCCTCATACTCTGGGAGGCCACAGCAGGTGGACAGCTTGAGCTCATGAGTTTGAGACCAGCCTGAGCAAAAGCGAGACCCTCATCTCTAATAGAAAAACTGAGGCAAGAGGATCGCTTGACCCCTATGTTGGAGAGGTTGCTGTGATCTATGATGCCATGGCACTCTACCTAGGGCAACAACTTGAGACTCTGTCTCAAAAAAAAAGAAAGAAAGAAAGAAAGAAATCTATGTGACATCTATGTGACTAATGACGGTATTATGCCAATATTAAAAGTATATCTTAAAGCAAATTTTGTAACTTGAGACAAGTTCAACATATAATATCAGAATATTATGAAATCAAATTACAAAAATATACATACAGGAATATGTATGTATATATGTATGTATGTATATATATACCCAGGAAAAATAATAGAAAGAAATGGACCAAAATGTTCTTTGTGATTATGTCAGGCAACGAAACTAATGAATATTCTCATTTTCTTCCTTTATATTGTCTACATTTATCAAATGTTTTAAAAGGAGCATACATTACTTAAAAGGTTATAATAAAAAAAAATTTTTAAGAAAGGTCAAATAACTTAGCTCAAGTTACAATTAGCAAGAGAAGAAACTAAACACAAATTATGTATTCTAAGTGGATCTAATTATTCCTGAAATACTTCATGCTATTCATGACTTACTTAACTGATGGTTTTCCTTTGTGTTATTCACAGTAGTAAACATAAACAGAATATTAAAGAATTGAATAAGAACTTTGTACATACTACATTTTGTAGTAATACTGTTTGAATAATTAATTCCTCTAATTCCTTCACTGATTCTGGGAAAAAAATCATATGAAACAATCATCAATACAAATACACTACAATGTAATGTCAATTAAATTAAATGGTCTTAAGATCATTTAGGAAATTCATATACTATTTTTAAATACAATAATTTTGGGCAGCGCCTGTGGCTCAGTGGGTAGGACACTGGACCCATATACCGAGGGTGGCAGGTTCAAACACGGCCCCAGCCAAACTGCAACAAAAAATAGTTGGTCGTTGTGGTGGGCACCTGTAGTCCCAGCTACTTGGGAGGCTGAGGCAGGAGACTCTCTTCAGCCTAAGAATTTGAGGTTGCTGTGAGCTATGATGCCATAGCACTCTACTGAGAGCAATAAAGTGAGACTCTGTCTCTAAAAAGTAAATAAATACAATAATATTGTACTTCCATAACTTTTATTTATAGTATGTTTATCTAAGACATGAAATATTTTAAGGGGAAAAGCTATTTATGTTGTTTTAAAATTAAAGGACTATATGAGAAATAAACTGTGTCCTAACCACCAATTTCTTGGTAGCCAATACATATATTTGAAGAGATTTCTTTAACTGCTAATAAAATGGACTTAAACTTTACATATAAAGTATTAGATGCTCTAAAAACCTGAATTTCATTATTAAACAGTCTGAAATATTCTAGTAATATTAAATGTTAAAAGCAGGAAGCCTATTACTAAGCAATATGAGGAGAAATGGTTATTAGAGCCGATCTTTGTGGTGCTAGACTCAGTAAGGAAGGGAAATGGGGAGATGTTCCCTGCAAGTAAGGCATCCCTGAATTCAAGTAGAATAGTATAGGCTGAACCATCATGTTTTATTGTTTAAAACTGTTCAATAGTTTCCTGCCTATGCTAGGAGATTTGGGGACATACAAAAGTATAAACCATGAGCTCTCCTCTGAAACAAATTGTAAGGCCGCATGTCGTGTGAATCTAGGCACCCCAGTTAATTGACATGGGTGAAAGAGGCTGGGGCTGAACCATTTTTCAGTGAGACCTCCATCTCTACTAAAAATAGAAAAAGTGACAAGTAGAATACTAATCTATCATAGTAAGATTTCTTTTGTAATGGGGGATTAATTCAATTAATATGTTGAATTTGAGGGCGGCACCTGTGGCTCAAAGGAGTAAGGCGCCTGCCCCATATGCTGGAGGTGGCAGGTTCAAACCCAGCCCCGGCCAAAAACAAGCTAACAAAAAAAAAAAAAAAACTAGAAGAAAGATTTAGAATATTCCTAACACAAAGAAATGATAATGTTTGAGGTGATGGATTACCTACTTACACAGATTTGATCATTACATTGAATGCTTCCATCAAAATAGCTTATATGCCTTATATATACATACAGCTTTTATATGTCCATAAAAATTTTTTTTTAAAATGTAAAAGAAAACAAAAAAGAAATAAAACACTATAGTAAGGTCTTCTAACTGGCATAACTCTGCATAAACTACCAATGAATATTCAATAGTACTTTAACTTAAGATGCTGAATTATTATCATATTAAACTTCTAAATAAAAACAAAAAGTAATCCTCACAAGTAACTAAGATTAGTTAATCTCTATAACTCTGAAATGTGGTAAATATTCAAACATTCAAAAAGAGTGAGCATTTTTAGAAATCCGGAATATGTCACAATTTTTTACAGATAAGGAATCCCAAGGCAATCAGAACCACGATGATTAACTCTTTAGAAGATTTTTAAATTTAAGGACACGGTTATTTAATGAAGCTAGAATATTTCAGTCTATAAATACTTATGGAGCAAATACTATGTGTTAGGTTCTGTTACCAGAACTAAGATAGAGAAACAGAGCAGACAAAATTCCCTACGTAAATAGAGCTTACACGCCAGCGGGGAAGACAAACAGCAAACAAGATTCAAAAGCAAAATACACAGTATATTAGTGGTAAGCGTTAAGGAAAAACATTAAGCAGAGAAGAACTATTTCTCCTATAGTCTCTGCTAGGCCAGTAAGAACACAGACTCTTAATCTTAAAATGCAAACATGATATTTTTTAAATAAACAGGACTTCGTCAGGATAAAAATTAAAAAACTTCTGAGGAGCTACAAGTTTCCTGAGAACATTTCCCAATGTTGAAATAAAGGTCTTCAAGTTTTGGACAGGATGAACAGTCTAATCTGCTAGCTTAGCAACTGTAAGCTTGCAGTCAAGCAATCATCTTGGGTCACAGGATGCAGTCACAGCGATTGGTGGCATGCAGCAGACCTAGGAGACTCGGGATGTATAGATGAACTATGCCTGCCCAGAGAATCTGCTGGAAAATCTCACAAAAATAAATAAAAATAACACAATGAAGTTGGGAAATGCAGACAGAACACCAGAAATCAGAAACAAAAACAGGGTAGAATTAGATCCCAAGGACTATGTCAAAGACATAATTACGCTGAAGCACAGAACAAGAGTATAAGAACCTAACAGTATCAGCGATAAAACTCACTAATCAGGATCTTAAATTCTCAGGAAGCTCAGAACAGGCCCTGGAGCTGTCTGAAACGCTGGAGGCCATCGGCTGTGTCTGCCAACTGTCTTCAAGTCTTAGGGGAAGGAAAGTTAAAACTAAATTAAAGAGTACGAAGTCACTCTGGAGTTGCTGCTTCTCTAATATTCCCCTGTGCTAACGCGAAAGGGGCTACAAAGCAATGCAAATTTTCTGGTTGATACCCTCTGTCAAATCAAGTAGGATATCTATTTTTTAAATAGATACATTTTGCCTACAACTCAAAGCAGTATTTTCATTTTAATAAGTTTTAAAGTACAACTCACAAAAACAGCTTTCTTAAACGTGCTCCCATATTTAAAAAGAAAAACCAATTGCTCACGTCTCAGAGCTGAGCACTGAGATGTTCCTCCAGGTGGAAGCTTAGTGAGATCTTGGCATGGAGAGTAAGGGAGACAGGAGGCAGGACAGAGCCACATGACCAGCAAGCTTTCATCACCTGGTCTTTATAGTTACTTCTCCTTTCTGAGCAAATACACCATAAATAGTATTAAGTAATGGTATCTGTTGACATGCCAGACAAGCCCAAAGATGACGAAAAAGAATGAAAATGTCCCTGAATATAAAGTTACACGTATAGTTACACTTGTATAACTAATAGGAAAGGTACCCAAATTACTAAAATGTCATCATTACTATCTTTAGGGAGATACCCTCAAAGTGAGATATGGAAAATGATTATTCTTCCAGAATGTGTGGTATCTCACGGGCTCCAATAAATTTCTGAGCCTGATTGTTTTAAGCTGTTATGTATTACAGTTCTATGATCAAAAAGAACGTTTTCACTACCTGCTGAATAAAGAAAAAAACCTCACACACACATGGGCAAAACCAGTTGCAAGTGAAAACCATCTATTCTACAGGTACAACAGAAGTTAAGAAAATGGAACACAATTACAGAATTCACGTGGTTTCTGCACATGTTCTGCAGTGACAGGATTTTATCTGTAACAGCCCCTAATGACCGACCAGCTCTGGTTCTATGCAGGCTTCTCAATTCAAATACTATTAATCATTGTATTAGGAAAGATGCTAAACGTGTTTCTATCTCTACTAGAAGAGCTGAAGAATGCACAAAAGGAAAGCTTTAAAAAGACTTGGTCTTGGTCAAAAAAAATAAGAGGAATTTCTCTGTAAACTGACAGAACGTGAACGTAACACAATTTTAAGATGTTTTGTGAAGGGTTCCCATCTCCTTCTTACATACAAGTATTATGTAAAAATAGCTGAGACACTGGTTTTCTTGCCTCTTCTTTTAACCTCCAGATTAAATAACTGTTCCATCACAGCCTGAATAATTTTTCTCTAAGGGTCCTCACACCCTTCTTGGAACTTCCAGAATCTGCTCCTTAACTCCCCATACCATCTTTAGGGAGTAGCTAATGGGTGTTTATGAAATTTTCTAGCATAAAATACTTGTCAATAATCGAAAGTAATCTGAAGTGAGTAATCAACTAAATTCAACTTGTAGGTGTATTTTTTTTTTTTTTGAGACAGCGTCTCACTCTGTCACCCTGAGTAGAGTGCCCTGGCTTCATAGCTCACAGCAACCTCAAACTCCTGTTGTTAGAGTGATCCTCTTGCCTCAGTATCCCAAGTAGCCAGGACTACAAGAGTCCACCACAACACCTGACTAGTTTTTCTATTTTTAGTAGAGACAGGGTCTTGCTCTTGCTCAAGCTGGTCTCGAACTCCTGAGCTCAAGCAATCCACCCACCTCGGCCTCCCAGAGTGCTAGGATTACAGGTGTGAGCTACCGCACCTGACCACATATGTGTATTTTAAATTAAGGCTAATAAAATGCAACAAATTTTCAGGTATGAAAGTTAAGTCATAAACTACACTATACAGCCATAGCCAAGTGAAGGATCAGGACTTACAGTTACTTGAAGATTTTCTACATAGCTCAATATGAAGAATTTACTACTTAAAGAATATCCACTGTGTAACAGATTACTCACTGGAAAAAAAAAAACAACAACAACACTGTGACCAATTTTAAAATTTGCTTTTTTAATGTATTCCTTACTCTTTTTGAATAAGCAAACAAACGTCTATTTTTCTCATAGAAAAAAAATGTTTACTTGCCTGTTTTTTACGGATACTTAAGTGTTCTATTTTCTTCTAAAACTGAACTAACCCTCACTGTCATTACTCCTGGTGCTATTTTTGTTTCTATGATTATATTTTTGTATTCTGCTCATAATTTTTCTAAGAAAGGTAATTAAGTCTATATATTTAAATACCATTTTTAAATCTAAGTGTTAATATGTAGGTTACATGAGAAGAATTCTCACTTACTTTAGGTAGACTTGAAGCTAATTTTAGCACTAACATGTGTTCTCGTGCAACAGATTCCCAAAACAAGAAAAATTACAAGCGCTGTAAATTAGTAACACCACGTGCCAGTTATCCAACAAGGCTGAGCCACTGCCACTTAACATGTGGTGAGAAGGATACTGCAACATGGCATGCACCAACTTTCATCACATTTCAAAAGTCAATATTTAAACTAAGGGTGCCCAAAGCCAAGACTGTGTCGAGAGATTCGCAATCTTTTTCTCTACAGTTGTGTGGTCACTTGTCCACCCTCCCCAAGTGCTTTGTTGGCTAATGCCTTCCCTGTGTGCCAGTGAACCAGCTTTCCAATGTTCCATGTGTCTTCTAATTCCACGAATGTTTCATTGTTGGGTCACAGTGAGGCTGCTTTAAATACTGATTAGAGCTGTTGTGTTCCTAAAGATGTATTTATCATACCAATACTCTGGTGTGGGGGGGGGGGTGTATAAACATGAGAACACACACACACAATTTATTCTTCCAATCTAAATCAAAATATATTTTCTTTGAAATACATTCACCAAAAAGAAACCTTCTCCAGCATCCCACCAGGTAAAGTCAGTCCCACAGTATTTGAACAGCTTTAATCACAATTACTAATCCTCCATTTCTTTTTGTCAATTTCTTTCAGTGCTTTTAAACTAGGAGAAAACTAGTTTGTAGACCTCTTCCTAACCCTGCAAAAAACAAAAACAAAGCAGTTTATAACTTTGGGATCTCAATTCAAAATATTTTACATAACCTAAGCCAGAAAATAAAATAGATTGACATGAACTGACTCTGATATACCTGGATTTTTGTTTTTATTTGGGGGTGGGGGTTATGTTTTGTTTTATTTTTGGCCACAGGACGCTCACCTCAGATTTCTCCAGCTATATTCCAGTAATAAGAGGTACCATAAAAAAAACTAACCTTGGTAGAATGCCTCCTATGTTAGCTCAACTAATGTAACAACATGCAAAGAAATATGAGTACCCTGTAGTTAAACAGATAAAGCCAATTAAGATGATTAATGAAAAACATAATACAAAGTGTTCTAATGAAACAAATATAACTTTTAGAAATATAGAGAATAGGACTTATTATTTTGAAATAATATTAGGATGTTTCAGGTGAGCAAAATGGACTGTGACTAATGTCTGACCAACCTACTTGTTACTGAAATACAGATTCCTGGACATTACTGGGAAGCTCTGTATACCAGGTTCGAGTTTACATGCTGGTGCAAATGAACATGACAGGTGCAATAAGCAGAGCACAGCAGAAGACTTCTCAGATGAGTTAGACTTTAGCATGGCCTCAAAAGAAATTTAGCCTTTGAAATGGGAAGAGGGAAGGGTACACCAGTGAAAGAATATAGCTTGAGTGAGGACCAAAGCATAGAACATACCTAAAACTTTCGAATATATTTGTATAGCTAGAAAGAAACACTGAGAGCATCTGGGACAAAACTGTCATTTCAAAGATGAGAAGACCAAGTCTCCATGTTGTTAAATGGTTTGTCCAAACACACGGCTACAGGCCAAGCTTGATGAAAAACACTGCTTACCTGTCGTACAAGCACCGCTGTCTCCACTCTTACAATGGTTTCTCATTTTCAATTACAAAGCTTTAGAAATTCCATGAATTTATTTAAGAGGCTAGTGGAGAGTCACAAAGAGGGGTGTCAACTGTGGTGTCTCTGCTTTGATCTCTTTTATATGTTGTATTTCTGACAAGATTTATTTGAAAAAAGAGTCTCTCTGTGTTTAAAAAAAAAAAAAAAAGCACTCTTTGAGACTTCATTGGTGATTCATCAACATGGTTGAGTTTTGTGCTATGTGACACAGAAATAAACAAAGAAGAAAAGAACCTCTAGCTTCAACAAATTAATTTGCTCATTCATCAATCAAATAGGGAATATATGTGCCAGGTACTCAGCTACACACTGGGTGAGCAAAAAATGCAGGTCTGGTCTGGTTTTAGGTAGTGGTGAACCAGAAAGGCATTAATTGAGCAACACAAAGAGATACCTGCAACTGTGACGGCATATGAGGGAGAGTCACAAGATACAGAAAGAACATATCAACAGAACTTTGGTCTAAGGCAGTGATTTTCAACTGGCATGCCATGAGAGGATCTTAGGTGTGCTGTGAAAATTTTTAAAGATCATTAATTAAATTATTTTCAAAAGAAGTTCAAAGCACAGCAACTATGCTCCTTTTTTTGGATTAACATAATTTAAGTGTGCCATGGAAGTTTAACGGTAGGTTCAAGTGTGCCATGAGATAACAAAGGTTGAAAAACACAGGTCTAAGGAGTCTCTGCCTGGTGGAGATAAAGTGTGTGGACCAATGACTATCACAAACCTAAGTGCCCAACAGTAGGTGTGCACAGGCTCTATGGAGACACTGAGAAGGCAGTGAAGAACTGAGCAAGAGGGGCCGGGGACTCCTCCCAGTAAAGGCACATTAGTGTTTGACCTAGGAAGGGTTAATAAGGACACGTCATTATGACAGAAAAGGATCCACAAGAAAAGGTGGGGAAAGCAGCATGTTTCAGACAGGAGCATCATATGGGTGAGAGAAACAGATACTAGGTAGAAATTCAAGAAAAGGAATGCCCTCCTCAAGGGCAAAATAAAAGATGGCTGTCTCAAGGAAGAAATGGAGTCACAAACATACACAGGGGCGGGGGGAGGAGGGGGCATGGTCCACAAGGCCTTGTATGCCAGGCTACTCACACCTGCACAGCCTCCCTGGAGACAACGGAGGGAGTCACTGCAGGCTGTGAACAAGAGTGTGACATAATCATAACTACATCCTAGAAAACTCCCTTAGAAAGCAGGTGTGCAAAATAGGTATATGGAAGACCGGTGGTCGAGAGACCAACCCAAAGGTGCTGGCACTTGGCGAACAAAGGATAACTCCAGCTGTGGATTTGTCTCAGATTTCCTAGCACATGTCAGTATTAAAAAGCGTGTTAAATAAACCAATTAACAAATGAACAGGAAATAATGTTAGCACACTGGAGTAGGGCAAAAACAGAGAGAATCATAAACGGCAAGCCAAGCAAAAAGTTTGTGACTTGATGTGATAGGAGAGAGAGTCACCACCGAGTTGTCCATCACAGGAGTGACATAATGAGGACTCTGTTTAAGATTTACCGTGTTATAGTGTATCTGATAGAAAAAATAATGGAATTACAGATGCCTTGGAAAGCTTTTATAGCAAGGTATCTGAAGTAATTTAAATATGAGGTAAAAATATTTTCCCTAGTGAGGGGTATCAACATGAATACGGACCCAAAAAAAGTATGATTAAAAAAGACACTGTCAAAGAAAGCAGATGAAGTTAGTCGATAGACTATCTCGGGGATCAGCAAATTTTTCTATAAAAGCCCAGATCGTAATTGTTTTGGGCTCTGTAGGCCATGTGGTCTCTGACAAGGCTACTCAACTCTGTGACTAGCAGAAAACTTGCTATTGTCAGTCACAGACGATATGGAAACAAAGGAGCATGGCCGCATTCCAGGAAGACTTTGTACACAGAACAGGCAGGGGGCTAGACTGGCCACAGACCTCAGTTTACTGACTCCTGGACTAGACACAGTGAGAAGGGAGCATGAATCGGTCACTACTACGTTCAGCTACAAGGAAAAGTAAGCCTAAACTAGTAGTGCCAGACAGAAGATAGTTCCCGCTCATCCCAAACAAGGCCCAAAGATACAATAACAAGTCTGTGACAACTCCACAACTCTAACTTAGGGTCCAGCCTCCTTCCATACCACTATTTCACCAGCCTTCACATGTGGCTTCCAGCATTTGGTTCCAGATATTAACCTGAGTTCCAGCCATCAAATTAGCTTTCCAGCAAGCAGAAAAGCAACATCCTAGAAAAGGGCATGTCGCCTCATTTTAAGGATAAATCTGTAACTCACAAAACCTTTCTTCCTGGCTCGCTGGCTCCTGCCCTGTCAAAGTCAAGGAGGTCACACTTGTTTCAAAGTGACGAGCTCGGTATCTTGAACTTTTATCATTCATTTTTTCCTAAACCAAAAAAATATTTTTATACAACTGATTGTTGGCCTGTATAAAATGTCTTACTGGCTGAGAGCTACTCAATAAACTGTTTTCCTTCTGTCTGTAGTAATAAAACTATACAACACTATAAACATTTTCCATGTTTAACTCCAAGATATTTGGTTTTCTGGCTAGAAACAGTAGAACTTTTGTTTTTAAAATTAAAGCAGACCCTTCGACCTAATTTGCCTCAGAATGCCAAATATTTTCTCTCTTCTGTTATGTTCTAACATTACCGTCACCTATTCCAAAAACATGTGGCTATATACAAAACTGACCGCATTGTCTCTGGGCTGTCTCTGAAATGGTCTGTTGACATAAGAATAGGAAAAACAATGTCTAAATATAAAGATCTCTTAAAGAATCTAGTATATAGGAGTTTTTTGGGTTTTGTTTTTTTTTTTTTTTTTTTGAGACAGGGTCTCACTATGTCGCCCTTGGTAGAGTGCTATGGCGTATACAGATCACAGCAACCTCCAACTCTTGGGCTTAAGCAATTCTCTTGCCTCAGCCTCCCAAGTAGCTGGGACTACAGGCGCCTGCCACAATACCAGGCTTTTTGGTTGCAGCTGTCATTGTTTGGTAGGCACAATGGATTTGAACCCGCCAGCTCTGGTGTATGTGGCTGGTGCCCTAGCCTCTGAGCTACAGTTTGGAGCCTATATAGGAGATTTATGCTGTGAAATCATGCCTATGCTTAATAAGTCTTAGTTCTGCAGCTATAAAGAGGAGATGTTTCACCTAGAACTGGTAATACAGATGTATTTCCTTTGATTGAGATGTAATTTCACATTCCTTAAAAGGTGACAGGAACAAAGCTACTATCTTTTTTTTTTTTGGCTGGGGCTGGGTTTGAACCCACCTCCTCTGGCATATGGGGCTGGCGCCCTACCCCTTTGAGCCACAGGCACTACTCCAAAGCTACTATCTTAATAACACAGAGATCTGCTAAGCTGTTGGCCCTTCATATTAACAAAAAGGGGTAAAAGTTTAGTAACTTAGTTCTAATGAGTTAAAAGAGGTTGGTTTTCAGGATCATCCAGTAATCCAATGTGTTGACAGGAGCTCTCAATTTCAATGATATTTCAAAAGCTTTTACGCTTTTACGCTTTTACTTTTGACAGTAAAAACATGCAGCCAATTAATAAGTTTTCAAATCTCTGAAAACTAATTTTTAAATTATCTCTCATCATTGACCTTTTAATTTTTTACTTTTAAGGGGATTTCAAAAATAATAAATAATGGGCAAAACTTTCCCAAGTTGCAACTAAAGTCAAACCCTCTACTCTAGATTTTATTTCAGATATATCTCAACTCGAATAATATTTTTATTACCTGACATTTTAATCAAAGATCAAAAACTTCACTGGCCCAAGAATTTCCAAAGCTCTGTGAAGTAAATTAACTTTATGAAATGGAACCCAAGTACTATTTTGTAATGAAATTTTATATTACATTTCAAGAAAGAATGCTGTCCTTATAAAGATAGCCAATGTGGCTCAGACAATAATAATGGTAAAAATATTTAAAAGAAATGTGAGAAGTAAGAAATATTTTAATAACCCAAAGTAATGTCCAACTTTGAGGAGTCTGTGAAATGCTTACTAACTCCCCAAACATTTGCAATGAGTCCATCTTCACTGGGCCTGAGAAGGGCCCTTACACTTTGCAATCTGATACAGAGACAAAATC